>PVKE010046229.1:0-12335 GCA_004027555.1 Craseonycteris thonglongyai | reverse complement strand
TGGTGTTTACCTGGAGAGGAGGGAGGAGGGGGGAGGGAGAGTTGTGGGGGGAGGGTGGAGTGGGCACCAGATATATGGTGTTGGAGGGGGACCTGATTCTGGGAGCTGGGCACATAATGCGGTGCATGGGTGATGTGGTGTGGAGTTGTACATTGGGAAACTGTCTGATTGTTACCAACTAATGTCACCCCATTAAATTTAACAATAAAATATAATAATATTAAAAATAAATAAATAAATAAATAAAATAAAAAGAAAGAAAAAAAAACACAGGGTGAAATAGTGCTAAATGGTATTATCTTTGTATTTCTTTTTCTTTTTATTCTTTTTTAGATTTATTGTTTTTGACAGAGAGAGAGACAGAGAGAAGGGGGAGAGCCCAGAGCTGTCTCCATAGTTGTACATCATCAGTTTTTGACATGGTTTCATTCCACACAGGTGGATGGGGGCCACACAAGGTGGGAACTTGGCTGGGGGCCTCTCACATGGGAAGCTTGCCCCAGGGAGAACCGAACTTGGGGCCTCCCACATGGGAAGCACAACCCAGTTCAGCGTTTGGGTCTACATGGGCTGAGGCCAGAACTGGATCATAGGACTCTGGGGTTGAATAGTGAGTGCTTAACCTGCTTAGCCATCCTGGCTTCTTTTGTTATTTCAGTAGGTTGTAGGTCCAGATCTTTATGTTGATATGTTTTCTAATTAACCTTGCTATTTCAGACTTTATATTTTTGCTGTCTTTCATATACCATTTTAAACAAACTTGAACTAACGTGCCTCCACATGTTTTACTATCTTTTTCAAAGAGGAAGTAAAAGGAAAATATCCATGAACCGAAGATACACCTTGGTTTTATATGCCCCTTGGTTTTATTATGACATCTGTCTATAATCTGCCTAACAAAGACCCGGAGGAAAATCCAAATATGTATATATGTATGTGGAAGTTTTTGCTTATAGATGGATAACGTTAATAACCCCTTCTGGGTCTATTTTTAATGACTAATTTAAAGTGAATAGAAAATAGACGCTAATAAAAGAATAAATTTAAGGACAGAAAGACCTTTCTTGAAAAGGACACAAAACTTTTATGTTATTTATTTATTTATGTTGTTGTTATTGTTGTTGTTTTTGGTTCTTTGCATTCAGTCCTGCTTGTATTTTTAGAATTGATCCTATTGAGTTTAAGTATTTTTTTTTCTTTTAAAAAAAGATTTATTTTTATTGTTTTTGACACAGAGACAGAGACAGAGAGAGACAGAGAAAATTGGGAGGGCCCAGAGCAGTCTCCATAGTTGTATGTCATTAGTTTTCTACATACCGGTAGTTTCATTTCACAGGCGGGTATGGGGCCGCCCAGGGCAGGAACCAGCTGGGGGCCTCCAGCATGGGAGGCACACCCCCAGGAGGCCTCCTACATGGGAAGCACACCTGGGGTGGGACCCCAAATGGAGGATCCCCACATAGGAAGCTTGCTCCAGTGAGAACTGAACTGGGGGCACATTCCAGTTCAGCATATGGGTCCACATAAGGATCCTTGAACCCTGGGGCTGCAACATGAGTGCTTAATTGGCTGAGCCATTTCTGCATCCCCTCAAGTATTTCTTTATACCTTTTGTGTGATTTTTGTGACTTTATTTTTTCTGTCCTCTCATTGGCTGGAAATTGTCTGAAATTACAATTTCCCCATTACCCTGTATACATAATTATCATTTTCTGATAGTTTTTATTTTTAGGTTAATTCTCCAGATATTTTGTCAGATTTTGTGAGTAAGGAAGGGCAGGGGAGTGAGGTCTTGGTAGTTGTTTTTATTTTATGTTTTTTCTCTTTGTCTGTTTGTGTATGTTTTACCTAGTAGATTGCGTAGCCATTTACTTCATTTTGTGGTATGTAGACTTGTTTTTAAGTGGAAGAAAAGCATTTGTCTAGCTTTCCCTTTATCAATAGAAAGATTATATATTAATTTTTCTTTTCTATTATGTCCTTGATCTTCTGCTCCAAATGTTGTCATTAAGTTGAGTAAACGTGAATAGTTATAGTCCACAGAAACATAATTAATGCCAGTGGTATTTCCAACATATTCTGTCTCATTAAAAAAAAAAATTACTGCTATATTTTTTAAAGAAATGAGAGTATATAAAGGATGATGACCAAATACTCTATATCTTAATAGAATATAGAATCAGAGAATGTGGAATTCAGTTAGAGAGTAGTAATATTCAGATGACAAATTGTTGGCATCTCTATCTGGTTGATGGGGTAAGATCAATTGTGTGGGAGTGGCAGGCAGAGGAGGGAATAAAGGTTTTAGAGAAAGGTAAGGTAGTTGATGGGAGATCCATAGGAGCAAGGCTGGTAGATGGATTCCCTCTTATCCCCAAAGCAGTGGGTGATGCTTAAATTAGGGGTATACATAGTAAGAGTTGATCAGAAATCCAAAGTCCATTGGCCAAAGCCAGGAGGCCAAATAGGCCACTTAATTAATGAAGAAGTTACAGTCAAGTATCAAATTCTAAAACATAGCTATGCACCAGGATATGAAAACTGGTAGCAAAAAGTCCAAGTCTGAGTAGTTGGTCTTAGGTGATCTGGGCGGCCCTACCATAGACACAAGTTTATCTGACCTAACTTTGACCTTTACTTGTTTGTCTAATGCCAGATATTACCTGGGTAGTTTATAGGGCCAGAGACAAAGCTGAGGAATAACTTCTCAAATAGCAGGAATTGTTGAAACACTGGACCACCAGTGGAAGATCAAACATCTCATTTCAGGATACCCACTGAATAACTAACTGACTTTATTTATTTATTTATTTATTTATTTATTTATTTGTTAAATTTATTGGGGTGACATTGATGGATAATAATTACATTGTTTCCAGCTATACAATTTTACATGACATTGTCTATACATTGCATTATGTGCTCACCACTCAGAATCAGCTTTCCTTTCATCACCATATAATTCATGTCCCCTCCCTACTCCACTCTACTCCCACAGCTTTCCCACCCACCTCCCCCCTTACCCTCAGGTAACCACTAAACTATTGAATATGTCCATGAGTTTTTGTTTGTTACGTTCAGTTTTATATTTCACCTATGAGTGAGGTCATATGTTTCTTGATTCTTTCAAGTCTGACTTATTTTGCTTAATAAGATGTTTTCAAGGTCTGGCCATGTTGTCACAAATTGCTGTATTTCATCTTTTCTTATTGCTGAGTAGTATTCCATTATGTGAATGTACCACCACTTCCTTATCCAGTCATCTATTAAAGGACAGGTTTTTTTCCACAACTTGGCCACTGAGAACAGTGCTGCGATGAACATTGGAGTACATGTATTTTCGCGGATTAAAGTTTTCAGGTTTTTGGGGTAGATACCCAGGAGAGGCATTGCTGGGTCACATGGCAATTCCATTCCTAGCTTTTTGAGGAATCTCCATACTGCCTTTCATAGTGGTTGTACCAATTTACATTTCCACCAGCAGTGTATAAGGATTCTTTTTTCTCCACAATCTCTCCAGCACTTGTTGATCCTTGTCTTGTTGATTATAGCCATTCTAACAGGTGTGAGGTGGTATCTCATTGTGGTTTTAATTTGCATTTCCCTAATTGCTAGTGATGTTGAGCATTTTTTCACATATCTTTTGGCTGTTTGTATATCTTCATGGTAGAGGTGTCTGTTTAGGTCTTCTGCCATTTTTTAATTGGATCATTTCATTTTTTTTGTTGTTGGGTTGTATGAGTTCTTTATATATTTTAGATATTAGCCCCTCATCAGAGGCATTCTTTTTTTTTTTAAAGATTTATTTTATTGATTTTTGACAGAGAGAAACAGAGACAGATAGAGACAGAGAGAAGGGGAAGGGCCCAGAGCCGTCTCCATAGTTGACAGCATTAGTTTTCCATATAGTTTCACTCCAGAGGTGGGCACAGGGCTGCACAGGGCAGGAACTGGGCTGGGAGCCTCCCACATAGGCCCCGGCAATAACTGAACTCGGGGCACACACCAGTCAGCATATGGGTCCGCATGGGCCGGGGCTGGGATTCGATCCTCGGTCCCCGGGGCTTCAAAGTGAGCGCTTAACCCGCTAAGCCATCTCAGCTTTCCCCAAAGGCATTCTTTGCAAATATTTTCTCCCATTCCATTGGTTTCCTTTTTATTTTGTTGACAGTGTCCTTTGCTGTGCAGAAACTTTTTAGTTTGATATAGTCCCATTCATTTATTTTTTAAAGATTTGTTTTTATTGTTTTTTGACAGAGATAGAGAGACAGACAGACAGAGAGAAGGGGGAGGGTCCAGAGCAGTCTCCATAGTTGATAGCGTTAGTTTTTCATATAGTTTCACTCCACAGGTGGGTGCGGGGCTGAGCAGGGCAGGAACTGGGCCAGGAGCCTCCCACATAGGCTCTGGAAAGAAATGAACTGGGTGCACACCCCAGTTCAGCATATGGGTCCACTTGGGCTGGGGCTGGGATTCGATCCTCGGTCTCTGGAGCTGTAAAGCGAGTGCTTAACCTGCTGAGCCATCCTAGCTTTCCCCCATTCATTTATTTTTGCTTTTACTTCCCTTGCCTTTGGGGTCAAGTTCATGAAGTGCTCTCTGAGCCCAAGGTCTATAAGTTTAGTACCAATGCTTTCTTCTATGCACTTTATTGTTTTGGGTATTATGTGGAGGTCTTTAATCCACTTTGAATTAATTTTAGTACCGGTATATGGTGACAGTTCACAGTCCAGATTCATTCTTTTGCATGTGGTTTTTCAATTTTCCCAGCACCATTTACTGAAGAAGCTTTCTTTTCTCCATTGTATATTTTTTGCTCCTTTATCAAAAATTATGTGTCCATATATTTGTGGGTTTAATTGTGGGTTTTTGATTATGTTCCATTGGTCTGTATATCTGTTTTTTTGTCAATACCAAGCTGTTTTGATTATTGATACTTTATAGTATAGACTGAAGTTGGGAAGTGTGATGCCTCCAGCCTTATTCTTTTTTTTGGAAGATTGCTTTGGCGATTCAGGATCTTTTGTGGTTCCGTATGGTTCTGATAATTTTTAAATCTATTTCTTTTTTTTTTTATTTGTTTTTATTTATTTTTGACAGAGAGAAACAGAGACAGAGAGAGACAGAGAGAAGGGGGAAGGCCCAGAGCAGTCTCCATAGTTGACATTAGTTTTCCATATAGTTTCATTCCACAGGTGGGCACAGGGCTGCACAGGGTAGGAACTGGGCCGGGAGCCTCCCACATAGGTCCCGGCAAGCACTGAACTGGGGGCACATCCATGTGGGTCCGGATGGGCTGGGGCCGGGATTCGATCCTTGGTCCCCAGGGCTTCAAAGTGAGCGTTTAACCCGCTGAGCCATCCCAGCTTTCCCTAAATCTTTTTCTTGAAAGAATGTCTGTGGGATTTTGATTGGGATTGCATTAAATCTGTATATTGCTTTGGGTAATATGGCCATTTTAACTACCGGTATGTTGATTCTTCCAACCCATGAACACAGAATATCTTTCCATTTCTTTGTATCTTCTTCAATTTCTTTTAGTAGTGTCTTACAGTTCTCTGTGTATAAGTCCTTCATGTTCTTTGTTAAGTTTATTCCAAGTACATTATTCTTTTTGTTTTGATCGCAAACAGTATCATTTTTCTCATTTCTTTTTCTGAAGTTTCATTGTTTGTATATACAAATGCTGTGGATTTTTGTACATTGATTTTGTATCCTGCAACATTACTATATTCATTTATTATTTATAATAGTTTTCTGGTGGAGTCTTCAGGGTTTTTTTATGTAAAGGATCATGTTGTCTGCAAAAAGTGACAGTTTAACTTCTTTGTTTCCAATTTGGATGCCTTTAATTTATTTTTTCTGCCTAATGGCTCTGACTAAGACTTCCAGTACTATGTTGAATAGCAGTGGTGGTGACAGGGGACATCCCTGTTTTGTTCCCAATTTTAGAAGAAAAGGTTTCAGTTTTTCCCCATTCAGTATGACGTTTGCTGAGGGTTTGTCATATATGGCCTTTATTATGTTGAGGTATTTTCCTTCAATACCCATTTTATTAAGTGTTTTGATCATAAATGGATGTTGTATCTTGTCGAATGCTTTTTCTGCATCAATTGATGTAATCATATGGTTTTTATCTTTAATTTTGTTTATGAGGTATATCACATTGACCAATTTTCCCATCCTTGTGCCCCTGGGATGAATCCCACTTGATCATGATGTATAATCTTTTTAATGCATTGTTGTATTCTATTTGCTAGTATTTTCTAACTGACTCTAAATGAGGTCCTACTCATATGTAGGAATTTGAATAAATTATTGAGATTTCTTTTGGCTTTAAGAATTCTATAATTTTGTCTTTTTCTACTATTGGGAGTATAGAAGGTCACTTATTCTTTGAAAGCATGTGAGTATGACAAACACCATTTTCAGTCGAAAATGAGTCTTAAGCAGCTGTAGAGATGACAGATGTTCCTGCTCTAAAATGGACAATCCTGACTCATAGGCAGGCTCAGACTATAATGTGTCCAACAGCACAGCAAGGAGAATATTCCTTAAACTGACAAATGGAGCTTTTTCCTCCTTTCAGATACCAGATAACATTGGTATGGCTACATTTAAACAGTGTTGTATGCATCTGGACTTGAGGAAGTATTTGCTAGGTTGATTGGTTTGTCATTATTTCACGCCAGAGGTCACTAATGGCAGTGTCTGAGTCTGCTTTCAGTTCTGACTGGCTTCTGAGAATTCACAATAGATGTGTCACATATGTTCACCTACCACAAAATTGCAATGGTAGAATCACAATCCCTCTTTATCTTGAGATAACATGACAAGGCAGACATATAGATGCTTGCATTGGTCAGTGGTCAGACCAGATTTTATATTAATAATTATTGTAGTGCCTTGTTAATGAAATATAACAGCTTAAATAGAACTTACAGAATGGCCAGATCCTGCAGGGTTTTGTAAGAAGGCAATGTAAAACCAGTGAAGGATTTCAAGCAAGAGGTTTCTTATTTGCTCAACAAATATTTATGAAGATACTAATAGTGCCAGGTATAGTGCTGAGAACTAGGGATTTACAAGTGAAACTGTAGACATCGTTCCTATTATCAGAGGACTTACAGTTTATGCAAAATACAGACAAGGAAAAGGGCATTCAGAAAACAGTGTGTGTGATAGGTAGTATAATGGGAAGAATTACAAGATGGGAAAAGCTAAGCAAGGAAAATAACCTTGGATTGAAGGAGGTGGTCAACAAAAACATTTTGGAAGAGACGATATATAAAAACCAGTAACAAGATAACAAATAAGGAAGGGTATTCCAGGCAAAGGGTGAGTAATTACAAAAAATAAGGGGAGATGGAACATGAAACAGGGAGCATTGTGAGAAATGAAGGCATTTGAGGGTGATTGGAAGGTAAGTACTTTGATCAGAGTAGTCCATTTGGACTTGCAAATCATCACTTATAGGATTTTGTAGTCTAAATTCATACTCTTTGGCTCTGAAGAAACTTCATTCTAAGTACAGACATTCCTTGATTTATGATGGAGTTATGTTCCAATAAATCAATCCATCATAATTTGAAAATATTATAAATTGAAAATGCATTTATTACATCTAACCTACTGAACATTATAGCTTAGCCTAGCCTACCTTAACCATGTTCTAAGCACAATATCCAAACAACATGGCAGCACAGTCGACTTTAGTGTTCTGGTTGTTTACCCTTGTGATCACATGCCTAACTGGGAGCTGCAACTTGCTGCTGTTGTCCAGCATCATGAGAGAGAATTGTGCACTTACCAGTAGCCTAGGAAAAGATAAAAATTCACAATTCTAAGTATGGTTTCTACTGAGTGCATATTCCTTTTGTACCATTGTGAAGCTGAAAAACCATAAGTTAAAGCATCCTAAGTCGGGGATCATCTGTATTTACAAGCCAAGCGTGAGTGACAGAGAGTAAAGTGTTGTAATGTCCATGTGTTGTTTTAAGGAGGTAAGAATATAGATAACATTTTGACATTAATAAGTCCATATGTTTATTGTAATTTATGAAATGTATAATTATGAAACTAGTAGAGGGGAAAAATGAAAAGAGAAGAAAATGCAACTCAAAATAAGGCAAAAAATAAAAAGGAGAGAAAATATGACATAAATAGAAAACCTAAAATAAGATGCTATTAATAGATATAAATACAAGCATGTCAGCAATTATAGCATGTATAAATAGACTAAATTAAAGGTCAAAAGCTACCAGATCAAACAAAATATAACCATGTGCTATTGATAGGAGGCACATCTAAAACATAAGGATATAGAAAGGTTGAAAATAAAAACATGCAAGACAGTATACCAGGAAGATTCTAAACAAAATAAAGTTGGCTTAGTTATATTAATATTAGATAAAGTTTAAGCAAATCACATTACTGAAGCTAGAAAGGATCATTTTATAACTATAAAGGAAAATATAATTAAAAATTTTATGTACCAAATAGTGTAACAAGGCCTCAAAATATATAAAGCAAAAATTGGGAGAGCTACAAAGAGCAATAGGTAAAACCACAATAATCTTTCTTAGTAATTGGTATATCAAGTAGATATAAAGTCTATGAGGGTATAGAAAATTTGATCAACACAACAAACTGGACCTAACAGGTCCATAGAAAATACTCGACCTCACAATTACAGTATGAATATCATTTTAAGCACACATGAGAATGTTTATGCTAATTGATTTTATTCAGGGCTTTAAAGCAAGTTGCAATATATTTCAAGGCATTTAAATCATACAATGTACATCAGCCTTGTCCAACCTGTGGCCTAGGACAGCTAACAATGAGGCCCAACACAAAATCTTAAAACATTATGAGATTTTTGGGTGACCTTTTATTTATTTATTTATTTATTTTTAGTTCATCAGCTATTGTTAGTGTTAGTGTATTTTATGTGTGGCCCAAGACAATTCTTCCAATGTAGCCCAGGGAAGCCAAAATGTTGGACACTGCTGGTTTACATTTTCTATCTCAGTGCAGTCAATAATAAGATAAGTAAATAGAAGGACCCTCCCTAAGAATTTGTCATCATTTTAGTAAGAAACCAGAAACTATTTTGGGTATTTCAAACCGAGAGGATTTAGAGAATTTGTTGCAAGGGCTGGAATAATAAAATGGAAAATGAAGTTCTACAGAATTGATGATTACTGTGCTTCTAGGTCACCACTGTCACGCCTTTGCTGCTGCTGCCATCTAAGAGGCACAGCCAAAAACTCTGTGAGAGGTTAGGGAAGAGTGGCTTTTTCCTTTCTTTTGCTTTCCAATTTCTTACTTGTGCCTCCCACTGAGAGAACCCAACAGGAAGATGGGAAGGAAGTCTGGGAAATGTAATCCCAGTTCTGGCATTATGAAGGAGATAATTAAAGAACAAATGGAGGACAACAGATACTATTCAGCACAGTACATCTCTTTAGCTAGATGTACCCATAGGTACACTCTTATGTTAAGTCGGCCATACAATTATAGTAAAAGTAACATTGTGTTTCTGCCTAACCGGTTGAAACTATCTCTTGTACCAAACAAATATGCACTACCTTTCCGTTAAAATGGAAACTATAGAATCCTATCACTGAATCCATATCTAGATGATGTTAATTGCTCTTCTAATTCAGTAACAATCCCACTTGAACATTCAGTAACCTAAAAATTAAATAGTAAATTTAGCTACTACCAACATGAAATAAAATGATAAGGGAAAGAGAGGGGGAGATTAAAATATTAAAATATGCAGGTGATAAGCAAAGAAAAATATACTTGGCTGCTATAATACAATTAACTTAGAAATCAGTAGCAAAAAATAAAATTGGAAAAAGTATATGTTGGAAATTAAGAAAGAGCTTCTAAACAGAGTTAAAAAAATATCAATGAGAATTGGAAAATACTTAAAACTAATTTATAATAGAAATGTTAAATGTCAACACTGGTGGAATGCAGCTAAAGTAGAACTTAGAGGGAATTTTATGGCATTTAAATGCTGTAATATGAAGTAGAAAAGGTAAAAATTAATGCTAAAAGCTTCCATTTTAATTAAATGCAAAAAAAGTTGAAGAAAGAAAGTAATGTAAAAGCAGAAGCCAATATAGTAGAAAGTAAGCTTTTATGAAAAGGATCTACAAAGCTAAGTTATTTGAAAAGATTAATATAATTGACACCTAGTAAGATCAAGAAATAATAATCATTATTAGGATTCAAAAAAAACCCAACAAAAATATTCTGGATATTACAATGGTAATAAAAGGCCATAATGATAAACTTCAGATTATAACTTTGAAAATTTATAAGAAGTGGACGGAATCTTGTGAAAAATAGAATCCATCAAAACTGACTCAGGCATAAATAGAAAGCTCAAGTAATAACAAAACCATTAGAGAAATCAAATCCATAATAAAAAAATGTTCCCACAAAGAAAACTCCAATCCCATCAAAATCTACAAATACTCAAGGAAAAATAATTCTAATCCATTAATTCTAATCCAATAATTCTTAATCCATTCCAGAGCATAGAAAAAAAAATGAGCATATCCTTGATATCAAAGCCTGATGTACATAATATAAGAAACAGTTACAGGCCAATATTAGAATGAAAGTACATGCAAAAATCCTGTACAAAATATTAGCAAATTAAAACCAATATATAAAAGGTAAAGAAGAATCATGAGCTAGTAGTGTTTGTCACAGGAATATTAGGTTGGTTTAACTTTAGAAAGTTAATGTTATATATTATATTAATAGGTTAAAAGAAAAAAATTATCACCTCAGGTGATGCAGAAAAGCATTTGATGAAATTCACCATAAAATTGGAAAATACTCATAGCAAACTGAGTTTAGAAGGGAAATTCCTTAAACTAGTCAAGAGTTTCTAAAAACAGTAACTGTCACACATAATGGTGAAACTTTGAAATCTTGTATTTGAGATTAGTAAGAGATAAGGGTGTCCCTACAGCTATTTTATTTTATTTAACAGTCTCTGGAAGTTTCTAATGGGCATTATGAAGAACAAGAAATAAAAAGTATCAGGACTGGATAGGAGGAAAGAAAACTGTCACTATTTACAGATGATATGATTGTGTAGAAAATGCAAAGAAATTTACAGACAATTAGAATTAATAAGTGAGTTTAGAAAGGTAGTTGGATATAAAATCAATATACAAAAATCAATTGCATTTCTACACTCTAGTACCAAACATTCAGAAAATGAATAAAAGAGATGCTTATAATAGCACAAAGATATGAAGTACTGAAGAATAAATCTAACAAGAGATGTAAGAGCTTTATGGAAAAACTGTAAAATTTTATTGAAGGATCTAACCAACTGGAGAGATAAGCCATGCTTATGGATCAGAAGATTCGATATTGTGAAGGTGTCAGTTCTCTTCTAATTGATTTAGATTTATTGCAATTCTGTTTAGAGTCCACACAGGATTTATTTTTCTTTTGTGAAATTTGATAAGCCATTTATATGGCAATGCAGGGGACCAAGAATAAGCACACTATTCTTTTTTTTTTATTGTTACATTTAATGGGGTGACATTAATTGGTAACAATTAGAGTTTCCAGATGTACAAATCCACATCACATCACCCATGCATCGCATTATGTGCCCACTACTCAGAATCAGCTCCCCTTCCATCACCATGTATCTGGTGCCCACTCCCACCTCCTCCCACAACTCTCCTTCCCCCCCTCCTCTCCCCTCTCCAGGTAACCACCAAACTACTGAGTGTGTCCATAATGCTGGAAGCACACTATTCTTAAAGACAAAGAACAAAGTTCAGGAAATTGCCTAGCAAGATCCAGATTTATAAAACTGTAGTAATTGAGACACTTTGGTATCGTTACCAAATGAATGGAGCTTGGACATGTGGTCTTGGCCAAGTACATGTATGCACTTGAGACCCTAATGGAGCAGGATGGAGATGGGTGAGAAGGGGCTGGGACATGGACCAGGGCTCTGAGGCTAGACCATGGCTCTCCCAACATTCTGGTGGATGCTGCCACATTCTGGCCAGAAATTTTGAGAAGTTGAAGTGTTTAAATCAATGCTTCTCAAACTATGATGAAAATGTAGTTAAAAAAATTTCAAATTCATCATAGATCAGTACTTTTGTTAAATATAATAAAAATAAATTACAAGAAAATGAAATTTAAAATGTATAAAACCAATGTAACATTACTTTGTCAAACTGCTAGAAAAAATATCTAAGCACTTTCAGTTTCTACGCTTGTTTGTCATGGTCCAATAACAGAATTTGCAGACTTGCATTGTGGGCTTTACT
>PVKE010046228.1:0-12335 GCA_004027555.1 Craseonycteris thonglongyai | reverse complement strand
TTCATCAGAAATCAGTATGGCCACTCCAGCTTTTCTCTGACTGCCATTTGCCTGGAGTATTGTTTTCCATCGTTTTACCCTGAGTCTATGTTTGTCCCTGTGGCTGAGGTGTGTCTCTTGTAGGCAGCATATGGTTGGATTTTGTTTTTTAATCCAGTCTGCTACCCTGTGCCTCTTTATTGGTGAATTCAGTCCATTTCCATTCAGGGTGATGATTGATATATGAGGATATCCTGTATCCATTTCTTCTTTCCTTTTTATTTTTGTGTTTTCCCAACTTTTCTCCATTTATTTTGATTTCTGGATTCAGGTCGGATAGCCTCCTTTAGTATTTCTTGGAGTGCCGGTTTTGAGCTTGAGAATTCCCTCAGCTTCTGTATGTCTGTAAAGGCCTTAATTCCTCCTTCATATCTAAAGGTTAATTTTGCTGGATAGTTAATTCTTGGCTCGAAATTTCTCTCTTTTAATATTTTGAAGGTTGGGCTCCACTCCCTCCTGGCTTGCAGAATTTCTGCTGATAAGTCTGGTGACAGCCTGATAGGTTTTCCTCTGAAAGTTATGTTTTGTTTTTCTCTGGCAGCCTTGAGGATTTTTTCTTTGTCATTGATTTTTGTCATCTTCAGAACAATGTGCCTTGGAGAAGATCTGCTAGGGTCTAGGAATTTAGGGCTTTTGCTTTCGTCTTGGATTTGGGGCTGTAATTCCTTCCACAGGTTAGGGAAATTTTCAGCCACTATTTGTTTTAGTAGACTCTGAGAAGATTTCATCTCGCTTCTTTCTGGTACTCCTGTTATTCTAATATTGTTCTTTCTGATGGAGTCAGAGAGTTCTTGTAGGGCTCTTTCATTTTTCTCGACTCTCCTTTACCTTTCTTCTTCCCTCTGTGACATTTCCATGTTTCTATCTTCAATTTCACTCATCCTTTCCTCTAGCTGGTCAGCCCTGTTTCCTATGCTGGTCAGTTCTTTTTTCAGCTCTCCCATGATGCCTTTCATTTCAAGGAGTTCCTTTTGGTTCTGCTCTAGCTTCTCAATTTTATTGGTAAAGTACTCATTTTGGTCAGAAAATTTCTTGTTGAGGTCATTTAACTGTGTCTGGGTACTTTGCCAGCATTGAGCGAGCTCTCTGAGTGTCTTGATTAATGCAGGCCTGAATTCTGTTTCACTTAGATTTGATTCCAAGTGTGCAAGGTCCTTTACTAAAGACTGCCCCTGATCTTCCAGAGGGGCTTTGGATTCTGAGGTATGCATTGTGTTTGATGTGGTTCTTTTTGCTTTAGGCATGAGTGTGTTTTCCCTCTGGGGGTTTGCCTATCAGATGGGCTTCTCTTTATTTTTTCTTTTGGGTTCAGTTGTGGGAGAAGGAGATTTTGGGAGAGGGTTGGGGGAAGCAGACAGCTTCTGTGTCCTGGGGCACTTCAGGTTGCTGTCTTAGCTGTTAGATAGCAGGGTAGTAAAGGTGTGGCCAGGCGTGGGGGCATGTGAGTAGGATCTAGGGCGGGCCTGAGACACAATAGCAGATTCCTCTTTCAGCAGGGGTGCTGGTGGTTCAGTGGGGGCGGGGCGCAGGAGCTCTGGTCTTTCCTCCTCCTGGCTGCCCCTCTTTCAATGGTGCCTGTGAGCCATGCCCGCAGGGCAGCACTTGGATGGGCTGGGGCTTGGCAGAGGCCCTGGTCGGCCACGCAGTCCCATGCATCGGCAATGACACCGCGGAGACCCGGCCAGCAGCCCTGTTGCGTGTGCGGTCTGCAACGCCCCAGAGGCCTGGTGGGTGGGACACCAAAAGCCCAGCTGTGTGCTCGCGAACAAGCAGCAGCGCTGCAGTGGCCCGGTGGGCAGGGCGCCGAAAGCTTGTCCCGCATGCAGGCAGCAGCGCTGTGGCAGCCGGGCAAGCAGGGTGCCAAAAGCCCTGTAGCGTGCTGGCGAGCAGGCAGCAGTGCCGCGGCCGCCTGGTGGCGGGGCACCGAAAGCCAGGGTGCTCGCACGCAGCGATGCGCCGTGGCCCAGTGGGCGGGGCGCCAAAAGCCCAGCCACGCACTTGCGCGCAGGCAGAGGCGCCGCAGCAGCCTGATGAGCAGGGCACCAAAAGCCCTACTGCGCGCTGGCAAGCAAGTAGCGGTGTTGTGGCGGCCCGGTTGGCAGGGCGCCGAAAGCCCTGCACACACAGGCCGTAGCTCGGGCGGCAGCCGCTCTATGTTCCCCGCTCTATTGAGACTGCTGGATTCACTCTAAGCACGTCCAATGCAGCTGTGCCCACTCAAGCCCCAGCCCTCACTGCAAGAGCCCTGTCCTCAGAAGGCGCTCCTTCACAGTCAATCTCCTCCGTAAATCAGGGGTGCTGAGCTGTTGTGGGCTGGTGCCCTGCTCTCACCCCGCCCGCCGGGAAGTGCAGCCGCCCTGCTCCACAGTCCCTGTTCCACTTTAGGCTCTGTGATCTGATTAGAGCACTGTGTGCTGTCCCTTGAGTTCGGATGTTAAATTGTCCACAGTCTTGTGGGGATTCCACGCTCCCTAGGTCTCGGCTTCCAGCCCGCCCTCGATCCAGCTCCACTTTGACCGTAGTCCCCCAATCCCCCTTTGTTTTTGCCAGCCCCGGGCCGCGCTCTGAGTCTCTGTCCCCGAACCGCTGCTTCCCTTTTCCTCTCCTGCTCTCCCCTTATTTCTCTAACCTTTGTGTGTTGTTCTGCGTTGTGTGGTTCTCTTAGTTGAGGTTGCTTCTCAGGGTTTCCCTGTGGATTCCCCTCTGTTCACAAGGCCCTTCCCAGGCAGTTATCGGCGTTCTCCTCTCATGCCGCCATCTTGGATCCTCTATAACTTTTTTAATTGTTAAAGTTTTTGGGGTGACATTGGTAGGTAAAAATTATATAGGTTTCAGGTCTACAGTTCTACATTACATTGTCTATGCATTGCATTATGTGCTCACCATGAAGAGTCAGTTATCTTTCCATCACCATATATTTGATACACTCTTCCTATTCCTCCCACCACTCTCCCACCCACCTTCCCCTTTACCACTTTTATCAGCATGTGATACATCTTAAAGAAATATATTTTCAGACGTAAAAAGATTCAGAAGAGCTACTATACATTCGGAATCCCAAGAAGTTCTGAGACAATTGACTGTCTTTATAAGCAATTAAAATCACATGCCAATGAGGCGTACCTTAGAAGGCCTTCATTTTCTTTTATAATAGAGAATTGAAAAATATTGACCATCAGGACACTTTAAACCCAATATGCTTTGGCATAATTATTACTTTAGCATGGTACCAAAATAAGTATTTGATATGACTAAGTAGGAGTAAGCCCCAGTAAGTTACAATGTTACTGAACTGGCAAACCCGTTGATGATAACCTTTAGTTTGATAAAAGTGTTATTTAAAGTACAGCTGATCTTTCATGATTTACTGATTTCAGTTTAAAGTTTTAAATATGTTTAGGTATATTGCATTCTCTGTCAATGGTCTGTGTTGAAACTGTTGTTGGTTTCTAGTGTGTTTTTTTATTTAGTGCAAGGGCTGACTTGAACCTAGTTTTATTCTGATTATTTTTTTTTGTCAACTACTCTCCTCCCTTTACCTGTTTGCTCTAGCAGCTTCTTTGTTTTAAAAACTCTACCCCTAGATGTTTTTGTATTGTCAGAACTTTCTACCTGTCACCTTTACCAACTATAAACTATAGGACCAATTCTAGATCAATGTATAGTAAAGATGTTAGTATCCCATTAATTTTAATGATTTTTTTAAAGATTTATTTTTAATGTTTTTGACAGAGAGAGAGAGAGATACAGGGAGAGAGAGAGAGAAGTGGGAAGGCCCAGAACAGTCTCCATATTTGCACAACATTGGTTTTTCCAAGTAGTTTCACTCCCAGGTTGGCGCGGGGCTGCACAGGGCAGGAACTGGGCCCGGGTCTCACCCCGGTGAGAACTGAACTGGGGACACTTCCCTGTTCAGCATATGGGTCTGCACAGGCCTCGGTCCCTGGGGCTGCAAAGTGAGCGCTTAACCCGCTGAGCAATTCTTGCTTCCCCAATTTTTTATGATTCTTTACTACAGATTCTTAATTGCTTCAGCATGCAGAAAGAACTACAATGATGTGATAAAACTGAATGCAGCAATCCTTGTTAACTGTTTTGTTTCTTACTTATAAAACTCCTTGCTAGTATGGAAGATGTTTGTATTTAGTGTTTTAAAGGTATTTAGTAACTTAAACCAGAAGCTTTCAGTTGCCTCTAGTTGTTACATTTAAAAAAATTATTTTTAATTTTTAATTTAATGTTGACATGCAGTATTAGTCTCAGGTGTACAACATAGTGATTCAACATTTGTGTGCCTTCTGAAATGGTCACCATGATAAGTCTGGTAACCATCTGCCACTGTGCAAAGTTGTAATGATGACTATAGTACCTACGTTGGACATTATATCCCCATTATTTATTTTATGACTGAAAGTTTGTACCTATTGATCCCTTTCATCTTTTTTGCTCATCACCCAGTCTGGCAGTCATCAGTTTGTTCTCTACCTATGAGTCTGTTCCTGTTTTGTTTGTTTTGTTTTTTAGATTCCATATATAAGTGAAATCATACAAATGTCTTTCCTTGTCCAATTCATTTTATTTAGCAGAATACATTTTACGTCCACCCATATTTGTCACAGATTGCAAGATCTCATTCTTTTCATGGCTGAGTAATATTCCATTGAATATATATATCACATCTTTATCCATTTATCTATTGATGGGAACATAGGTTACTTTTATATCTTGGCTATTGTAATAATGTTGCAATGAACATAGGGGTGCATATTTCTTTTTGAACTAGTGTTTTCATTTTCTTTGAATAAATTCCCAGAAGTGGAATTGCTGGGTTATATGGCAAAGCTCTGCTTGTTTTCCTCCTGGAAGTTTTACATTAATGATACAGTAGAATATTTGCATATTTCTCTGTTCCCAGGGGTCTGTAAATACTCTTAATAGTCATAATGCTCCTTTCAGAAGTAGCATGTATAGAGAGATCAGGAACTGATTTTATTTACAGAATTGTATAGCATATGGTGACTCTATTACACATTTATTCAGAATACCAATATCTTATATTAGGATTTTTTTCTACTAGGATCGAGCACATCGTATTGGTCAAAAGAAGCCAGTACGTGTGTTCCGTCTCATCACTGACAACACTGTTGAAGAAAGGATTGTAGAAAGAGCTGAGATAAAACTGAGACTTGACTCAATTGTTATACAACAAGGTATTTATGCATCTAAACTTAATTAGGTTATTTTTTTTGTTTGTTTTTTTTTCAAAAACACATGCAATTTTCTTCAAAGGAGATTATGGTACTTTTAATGAAAGTTGACCAAAATTTACAAACTTAGAGAAAAAAGTTAGTTTTTAAAACAAAATTCTAATTTAATTCTTACTAAACTAAAGCCTTGAATTTATAAGTTAGTTGAATATCACTAGTGTGTAGCTAAATGCCAATGGCATATTTTTGAAGTACCTGATACTGTTTATCAGACAAAATATCTAGTTAACAAATTTTAAAACATGTATTAGAAGTTGCCTTTCATACAGAGAAATTTGATCTAAATAATGAAGTTTGTACATGAAGAAATATTTCTGTCCTTTTGATTTCTAATTGTATTTTACAGACAGACATTTATATCGGAATAGATGGTATGGTAGAAGAAAATCTTGTAGGACTGTTTATTAAAAAATAACTTTAAAGTTCACTGATTTTCTGTTCTTACAAAGCTTTATTTATGGTTAAATGTAGTAGTGTTTTATAAATACTACTGTGCTGTGCTTTCTTGGGTATATAATTGAATATATACAACTTTTATTTTTATTGTTAGGAAGACTCATTGACCAACAGTCTAACAAGCTGGGAAAAGAGGAAATGTTACAAATGATACGACATGGAGCCACTCAGGTTTTTGCTTCTAAGGAAAGTAAGCTGACAGATGAAGACATTACAACTCTTCTGGAAAGAGGAGAAAAGAAGGTTAGTTAAAATGAAACATATGACCTCATTTATAGGTGGAATATGAAATTGAAAGTAACAAAGAAACAAAAACTCATGGACACAGTCAATAGTTTAGCGGTTACCTGAGAGTAAAGGGGAAGGTGGGTGGGAGAGATGGGATGGGGAGTATGGTGGGGGTGTCAAATATACGGTGATGGAAAGAGAGCTAATTCTGGGTGGTGAGCATATAATGCAATGCATAGACAATGTAATGTAGAACTGTACACCTAGAAACAATGTAATTTTTACCAAGCAATGTCATCCCAATAAATTTAACAATTATTAAAAAATGAAAAAAATGGCGTTTTGTTTTTATGATAGATTGTTTTGAAATCAATGCACTTAATATGCATGCTTATTGTATTTGGGTTTTTTCAAATGCATGTTTCAAATTATATATTTCAAATGTTTCAAATGACTCATGTTCTATCTAAGACTATAGATTTATATATATATAGGGGTAGTTTAGGCTTCTTTAAAACTTACTTTTTGGAGAGAGAGACTAAGGACCAGAGTTTAAAATTGACCTTTTTTTAAAAAAAAGAGTTATTTTATTGTTTTTGACAGAGACAGAGACAGAGACAGAGACAGAGACAGAGACAGAGAGAGATAGAGCGAAGGGAGAGGGCCCAGAGTGGTCTCCATAGTCGTACGTAATTCAGTTTTCCAACATGGTTTCATTCCACACAGGTGGGCAGGAGCCACGCAGGATAGGAACCAGGCTGTGGCCTCTTGCATGGGAGGCACGCCCCCTTGAGCCAGGGGCTGAACCGGGGTTGGGGGTGAGAACTGAACTGGGGGCCTCTGGCATGTGAAGCACACCCCAGTTCATCATGTGGGTCCACATGGGCTGGGGCTGGGATTCAATCCTTGATCCACAAGGCTGTGAAGTGAGCACTTAACCCACTGAGCCATCCTGGCTTCCCTTAAAATTGACCTTTTATTTTGGCTTATTGAGAATTACGTTGGTATTTACCTAAAAGCCAAATAAATTCTGTGTTTAATGTACATGTATCAGGACTACATTTTTATGAGTTTTTTGCACTGGATTAGAAATTGTGTATAGACACATTTGTTAACTGGAAATCTTTTGTGACTGTTTCATGAAATATTAAAACATTATCTGTTGAAGTATAATAAAATAAACTTTAAGAATATTGTGGTTTTATGTTGAATTTACCCTTTTTCCACAAATTATTATGGATAATTTTGAACATAAACAAATATACTAAGAATAGTGTAATGAACCCCCATGTACTTACCATCCATTTCCAACAACCATCAACCAGTCCTGCCCCATTAACACCCCCAAATCCATCTTCCCCCTCTTCCTGGATTACTTTAATGCAAATCTCAGATATATTTCAGCTGTAAATATTTCACTGTGTATTTCTAAAATATAAGAACTCTTTAAAAAAACATAATCATTAAAGCATTGTCTCACCTGAAAAATTCCAATAATTCTTTAATAACATTTCAGTTGTTTCATCAATAGCTATACTTTTTAAAAAACTGTTTTTTAGGAATAGTTTTCTTAAATTTTAATGCACATAAAGTCTGCACATTGCCATTGATTGATATGTCATCCATATATTTTTTAATCTGTAAGTTCTCCCTCCATTTATACATTAGTTCTTTTGTAATTTATTTGGTGTGTAAACTGGGTTATTTACCTTTTGAGTTGCTCACAATTTGGATTCTGCTGATTTCATCCCCATGGGGTATTTTGTCAAGTTTATTTACTACATTTTCTGTAAATTGGTTGAATTTACTTTTCGGACTACTTTTATTTCTGAGGTTGTACAGTAGACTCTCCATTAACTGGAACTCAAGCAACTAGCACTCTCAGGCAATCAGCAAACACACTGAAGAAATAACACTACATTTATCTGGCATGGGTGCTGGTTAACTGAGCATCTACTGTGTGTGTGTATGTTCATATGTATGTATGTGTGCACACTTATATTACATTACATTACATCTCCAGGACTTATTTATTTTATAACTGACCACCAACTCCCAAAATGGCAGCCACCTGTTTGTTCTCTGTATGTATGAGTTTGTGTTTGTGTGTGTTTAGATTCTACATATCAGTGAGATCATGTGATTTATTTGTATTTCTCTGCTTGACTTATTTCACTTAGCATAATGTCCTCAAGTTCCATCCATGTCACAAATTGCAGGCTTTCCTTTTTTTATTGCTGATTAATATTTTATATATATTTATTTATCCATTCATCCATCAATTGCACATCAGTTGTTTCCATGTCTTGGGTATTGTAAATAATGCTGAAATGAACGTGGGGAGGCAGATGTCTTTGTTTCCTTTGGAGAAATACCCAGAAATGGAATTGCTGGATCACATGGTAGTTTTATTTTTATTTTTTTGAGGAACCTCCATATTATCTTTCCATAGTGACTGCACCAGTTTACATTCCCAATGATAGTGCACAAAGGCTACCTTTTATCCACATCATCACTAACACTTGTTATTTCTGGTCTTGTTGGTAATAGTCATTCTAATAGGTATGAGGTGATATCTCCTTGTTATTTTGACTTGTATGTCACTGATGATTAGTGATGTTCAGTATCTTTTCGTGTATCTGAGGTCAAATCTTTAATTTTGAGCAGTTTTGTTAGTATGTTTCATATTAATAGGCAAAATTATTGTTTCATCCAAGTTTGCCTTTATTTTAGTATTAGCTATTTGAGTCATTAAAATTATGCAATAGAAATTATAATATGGCTACATCTTCAATGATAAAAGATTTTAAAGAAAGCCTAAGTGAAGAATACTTTGCAAGAACCATTTAATTATTTTAAATGTTTGGGGCAAGTTAAATTTATATTCAGGTATGGTGTTAGCATTGCATTGTTACCTAGTAAATTAATAGATTTTATATTTCATGTCAAATCTGACTAAAAAAGCTAGACAATCCTCAGATGTTTATAAGTAATTCAGTGACAAAAAGTAATTCAGTGTTAATTTTCTTGTTTCAATTCATTTAATTTTAGACTGCAGAGATGAATGAACACTTGCAGAAAATGGGAGAATCTTCTCTGAGAAATTTTAGGATGGACAGTGAACAAAGTTTATACAAGTTTGAGGGAGAAGATTACAGAGAAAAACAGAAGGTAATTTTTTATCCTCCACCATTAGAATCTCAAATTAGCATTTGTCCTCATAGCAAAAACAAAAAAACAATGTCACTTACCTATTACAGTACTCTGCTATAGAGTGAAATTTGATGTAGGTCTGAAGATCACATGCAAGGGCTATCTTTAATATATTATGCTGTTTTATTATCATTATTATCATCATCATGTTGTGTTGCTGTTGCTGCTACAATAACTACTCTTGTTTTGAAGAAGCAGTATAAGATTGTGGTTAAGTTCTTGGATTCTGAAGCTGAATTCACAACCTTTCACTAATTAAGTGACTTTGGGTACTCAGTTCTCTCACCTATTCAAATGTAGGTTATAGTAATTACATCTAGAATTATACTGAGGATTAAATGAGTTAATATTCATCAAGTAATTAGAATAGTGCATGACATTAATAACTATATTAGTAATATCATTATTGAAATGTTACATAAATGGTAGAAGGACTTTGTTAAAGGTGGCGTATTTGTGAAATAATGCCTTGTAATATACTGCATGGACAGTAAGGGTCCTTTGAAGAAATGGGTGTTTTATTTATTTTGTTTTAACTGAAATTGTGGCTATAATTTTAAACATTTTTTATGTTAAAATGATTTTAGACTTTATTGCAAAACATAATACAGAGTTCACATATACACATACAAGGGCTGTCTGGAAAAAATCCAGCCAATGTCAATATAATGACAATTGTTACATGGCTACATACTTTCCAGACAGCCCTCATATCTTTCACTCAGTTTTCCTGAATGTTAACAACTTACATAATCATAGTGTAATGATCAAATCCAGTAAATGTCCTTTCTCTTTTCCAGGGGATGAAGTCCAGGACTCCAAATTGCAATTTTTAAAGCAGAACTTTCTTTTTTAAAAAAATATTTATTTTATCATGTTTGAGAGACAGAGACAGAGAAAGGGGAGGGCCCAGAGAGAGAGAGAGAGAGAGAGAGAGAGAGAGAGAGAGAGAGAGAAAGGGGAGGGCCCAGAGCAGTCTCCATAGTTGTATTTTATCAGTTTTTGACATGGTTTCATTCCACACAGGTGGGTGGGGGCTGCACAGGGTGGCAACTGGGAAAACTGAACTGGGGGCCTCCCACATGGGAGGCACGCCCCAGTTCAGCATATGGGTCCACACAGGCTGGGGCCTGGATTTGACCCTTGGTCCCAGGGGCTGCAAAACGAGCCCTTAACTTGCTGATTCATATCCTGGTTTCCTGAGAACTTTATTTTTAAGAGCAGCTTTAGGGTCACAACAAAATTGAGCAGAAAAAACAGAATTCCCATATTGTTCCTGCTCCTAAACGAACAGCCTCCTCCACTGTCAGCATCACACCAGAGTGATACCTGTCAGACCTACATTGACCATCGTTATCATTCACAGTTCATTGTTTACATTAGGGTTCACTTTTGTTATTGTAGAGTGTATGGTTTAGATAAATGTGTAATGAACAAATTTATTATATAATCCACTATTACAGTATCATATCGAATAGTTTCAGTGCCCTAAAAATCCTCTGTGCTCTGCCTATTTGTCCCATTGTCTGCTCAACCCCTGCAACAACTGATCTTTGTGTTTTCTGCATAGTTTTGCCTTTTCCAGAATGTCATAGTTGGAACCATGCAGTGTGTAGCCTTTACACATTGGCTTCTTTCACTTAACAATTAGCATTTATGGTTTCTTCATGTCTTTTCACGGCTTGATATTTCTTTTCTTTTTAGCAATGAGCAATATTCCTTTGTCTGGATGTACCACAGTTTGTTTATTCATTTGCCTACTAAAAGGTATCATGATTGTTTTCAGTTTTGGCAATTATAAATAAAGTTGCCACAAACATCCATGTGCCGGTTTTATGGGGACATAGATTTTCAACTCCTTTGGGTTAATACCAAGCAGCACAATCACTAGATCATATGGTAAAAGCATGTTTAGTTTTGTAAGAAACTGTCAACTTGTCTTCCAAAGTGACTGTACTATTTTGCACTCCCACTAGCAAAGTATGAGAGTTCCTGCTGCTCCACGTCTTCACCAGTATTTAGTGTTGTCAGTGTTCTAGATTTTTGCCATTCTCATAGATATGTAGTGGTATCTCATTTTAATTTGCATTTCCCTGATGACATATGATATGGAGCATTTTTTAAATTTGCTTATTTGTCATCTATATCTTCTTTGTGGAGGTGTCTGTTCAGATCTTTTGCCTATTTTAAAATCAGGTTGGGTGGTTTCTTATTGTTGAGGTGTTTTTTTTTTAATTTTTTAAAAAAATTATTAATTAATTTTTATTTTTGACAGAGAGAGAGAGAGATACAGAGACAGAGAGAGAACTGAACTGGGGGAGCTCCCAGTTCAGCATATGGTTCCGCATGGGCCGGGGCCAGGATTCAATCCCCGGTCCCCGGCACTGCAAAGTGAGCACTTAACCCACTGAGCCATCCTGGCTTTCCCTTATTGTTGAGTTTTAAAAGAGTTCTTTTTATATTTTGGATAGCGGTCCTTTATCAGATGTGTCTTTTTCAGATATTTTCTCAGAATCTGTGGCTTGTCTTCTCATTCTCTTGACCCACATTGCATTTTTATTGCTATGTCTCCTTAGTCTCTTTTAATCTGTGATAGTTCTTAATTTTTCTTTGTCTTTCATGACCTTTATACTTTTTGAAATGTATTGGTGAGTAATTTTGTAGTTTGTCTCTCATTTTGGGTTTGTCTGACATTTTCTCATAATTTGATTGAAACTACATTTTTGGTGAGAATGCCATGGAAGGGATGTTATGTTCTCAGTATATCATACCAGGGAAAATATGATGTTGCTGTATCTTATTACTAGGGATGTTAACCTTGACCACTAAGTTAAGTTGGTGTCAGCTGGGTTTCTTTACTGTAGGGCTACTATTTTTCCCTTTGTAATTGATGAATATCTTGGGTGAGATACTCTTCAAACTTTCTCCCACTTATTTTAGCATCTATTGGTGGAGTTTGCCTGCAACAGTTATTATATTATTGTGGTGGTTGCCTAACGATGTTTTACTTCCTTTATTCTATCTACATTGATTTGGGATTTTTCTGTAAGGAACAGCTGTCCCTTCTCATTCATTCATTTATTTTTAAAAGATTTATCTTATTGTTTTTTGAGAGAAGGTGAGAGAGAGAGA
>PVKE010046227.1:0-12335 GCA_004027555.1 Craseonycteris thonglongyai | reverse complement strand
GATCAAATCCCGGCCCCGGCCTGTGTGGAACCATATGCTGAACTGGGGAGTGCCCCCAGTTCAGTTCTTGCCGGGGTGAGGCCCCGGCCCAGTTCCTGCCCTGTGCAGTCCCATGCCCACCTGTGGAATGAAACTATGTGGAAAAACCAATGATGTGCAACTATGGAGACTGTTCTGGGCCCTCCCCCTTCTCTCTGTCTCTGTATCTCTCTCTCTATCAAAAACAATAAAAATAAATCTTAAAAAGAATGAATTTCTTATCATTTACAAGTCTAAGATTTCTTCCAAACAGTATGCTAGTGAGTAGTACAGGCAAGACATATAGATAATAACTACTTGATGTTTTACCTACTTGTCTATGACCAAAGACAGTGGTAGGGAACAAGATGTATGCTCCATACCTAGAAACTCATCCCAATATGCAAGCCCAAATTAGGCTCTTTAAAATTTATCTAATAAAGTCTAATATATTATATAACAAATTCTTTCCCTCAGCTTTTGTTATTAGCACATAGCTAGACCTCTAATGGTTTCATTTATTTTCTTTTAATTATTTTAAAAATTGTGAAATATAGATAACATAAACTCTACCATTTTAACCATTTATGATTTCTTCCTCCCACAAGGAGACATTTGGCAATGTCTAGAGACATTATTTGGTTGTCACATTTGGGGTGAGGGAGCTGCTGGCACCTAGTAGGTAGAGGCTAGGGTTGCTGCTAAACAGCCTACAGTGCAAAGGATGGCCCCTCAAAACAGAATTATTCAGCCCAAAATGTCTGTAGCTCTGAGGCTGAGAAACCCTGGTCTAGAGCCACACTGTTTGGATTTGAATTTCAGCTGTATACCTTATAAACTGTATGATGTGGGAGGTTACTTAATCTCTGTGTCTGTTGTCTATAAATGAGGCTAATAGTAGTATCTGCCTCATAAGGTTGTTATGAGAATTAACCGAATTAAAACATTTAAAGTGCTGCGAACAGTGCCAACATATAATAAGCACTTCATAAATATTAGCATTAATTATTTTACTTAAAACATTTTATTTCTAATTGAATATATTCAATTTATTAAAGTTGATATAGTTGAAAAGATAAATATGTTGAAAATAGTTATTGTATAAGAGAAAAATTATACAAAGACACACACAAAACACTACTTTAAAATGTAGCATATGTGCATGAAAATTTTGAAGGAGAAAAACCTTTGCAAACAATAATTACAAGTTGTGATAATCTGTATTTTAACTGTACTTAATAGCATGAGCTAGTGCTAATCTGAATTTAAGCTATATTAATATCTGAACTAAAAAACTTATATAGCCAATAGGTTATGATAATCATTCTATATAAATAATGTTTCTCTTAGTCTGTATAACAACCTGTCCAGAAAGATCCTTGGGAAGTCTTTTTTTTTTGGTTGAATCTGTAAAGTTTTGACAGGATGCATTTTTTTTTCCCTTTAACAAGGGTTCTAAAAAATAAGCTGTTTAACAATATAAATTCTATACATTTTTAAATTTCTGTAAACTCTAGCAAATTAAACAGATTATTATGCATCTATGAATACATTCAACTGTTTTATGGAGTATTTCCCTCCAAATAAATCAAGAACTAAAAAATGTTTTATTTCAAATATAGATATGTCCATAAGAAGTAGACTGAAGCAATGATGATCATAATTACACTTAGTTCTATATAACTAACAAAGTCCAACCATATACATGGTCACAATAGAGGTTCATAAAAATCCTGGGGGGGTATGTGGAATTATCTCTCTTTTGTAGATGAAGAAGCTTAGGCTTACAGAGATGAAATGCTTTTTCCAAAGTTATAATGCTAGTAATTGTGGAACTAATCATTCAAGCCAAAGTTTCATAATGAATCAGTTACTATAATTCACTGTGGGCCTTTAATAAAATTATGAGGCTTTTTCTGATGTACACCTAACTTTTCTGAAATTGGTATAACAAGGCATTGATATCTCCTCTAAAAATGAACTTAGATGTAATGTCAATGGCAGAATATAAAGAGGGACCCCACATGCATTACTTATAAAAATTACACATAAATAGAATTAAAATGAATTGGGTAACTTTGGCATTATTATGAACCGTTTTTTTTAAACCTTTAATTTTGGATAATAATTTCAAACATATACCAAAGTATCATCAATTATCAACTCATGATGACTTTAATTCATTTATATCCTTTCTACTTTCTCCCCACTGGATTATTCTGAAGCAAATTTCAGATATATTATTACATTTGTACATATTCAATATGCATAATTTTATTTTTTAAAAGTAACTATTTCAATAATAATTATAACTCTGAAATACTGAAAACCTGAACAGTTTTCTGGAAAGATGTTTCCACTTAATGTATACCAACCAGTAGGCAGCTTTTCCTGAGTTCAAAATAATCACATGCAATATGCATTTCTCTTGGAATTTAAATGTCTAGTAAACAGTAAGAGAAGGTTTTACCTGTCCTATGCAGTCTTCTTTCATTTCTCCTTCTAAAATAAAAGATCACGATGTTAATTATCTTAAAATCTAATCAAAGACTGTAACAAAAATTATTAACAAAACCTTTTAATATCCTCACTAAAAAGAATACTTAAAATAATAACTTAAATTTAAAAAACTTAAAACACTAGAGAAAGCAATCACCAAACTTCAAAATGTTATGGAAGTACCCATTATTCTCATACATAAACGTTATGGCTAATATCTGCACTGAAATCAAATGAATAGACTATGCCTATATTGTTCCTTCTCTTCTTAAAATGATTCCATAAAACTTACATAGCAAGTAAGTTTCATCTAAGTGCTAATTCTGTTGAATTAGTGGTATTGAGAAGTTTATGAGGCTTTTTTTTTCTCTCAATAAGAATACTGTATTTGATTAATGGGTTTTTTGCTCTCATAGCAGTGATGTAGCTACCCTGGCTTAGTACATTAAAAAAACAAAACAAAACAAAAACAAAAAAACTTATAAAAAAGGCATCCATACTTAAATTTATATGCCATTAGGCTGAAATAAGTGTCATTATTTTCACAATCTAATTTCTCATTATTGGTGGATATTAGATAGACATTAGTGCATATACTGTCACCCTTGAAACAAGTATTTGCTGGTATTTATAAGTCCCAATTATGTTTCTCTTCTCTTATAGCATTTAATGCATGCATGCATATACCACTAATTTGGCACTATGCTTATGTTAAATTACAGTTTCTTTTATTTATGTAGTCTACCTTCTCAAGTAGATAGATTATAAATTGTCTAAAGTTTATCAGCAGCATCTTATTCCTTTTCATAGTCCTAGCACCAAGAAATGCCTTGATGATTATATTTCTATAAAAATACATGCTACTTGTCTGTTATTAACTCTAAATTACTTGCTTTTGGGGGCATTTTTGTATATACTGGGATGTTTTGTTTAGCTATACAGTTAAAAATTTCATAACATTTATAATATGATGTGGACCCATATTGTGAAATATAAATGTAATACTTTCATTGGACATCTGGATTTTTAAAAACAATGGATTGGCTCTTGTATTTAACTAGATAAAAGTTTAAATCCTATAGTAAAATGGTTATTCTCTTCTGGAAGATTTCTAGGAGTATAAAATTAATAATTTCTCTTAGAAACTGGTTCAACATTTTGTCTTCCCAATAGTCAATAAATAATTCTTATGGTAGAGGAGGGAGGGTGTCAAATATATGGTGATGGCAGGAGAACTGACTCTGGGTGGTTAAGCACACAATGCAATATATAGATGGTATATGATAGAACTATGCATTTGAAACTCCAATAAATTTAATAATAATAAAATATAATTTACGACTAAATAAAATTAAAACAAAATAAACTACCTGGCTTTAATTTAAATAGTTTTTAAAAGTCTTCCATAGACCATAAAAACAACCCAGGGTAATTTGTGTAGTTTTAAATAATTTTTACTGTAATTGTGACATTTTTGAGCTAAACAATTTTACTTTTAAAACTTTTTAAGTCAATACCAACTTTCATTATGTTAGTCATTGTCAATCTTCCTTGAATTCATGCCAAATAAAGGAAAATTAACTTCCATAACAAACATATTTAGATCTATGATCTAGATTCTAGATGGACATCTAAAGAGATTGGTGTAATGAAGTGATTGCTTTTGACTCTGGTATGTTACAGTTTTTTTAAATATATACCACTTCTGTTTATTTTTTTCTCATAAAAGCCAGTGTTATTACTTCATTTAATTTCTTGTCAGCTAAGACAGTCCCTATCCCATAATTGTATTTGTTTTACTTTGGATGAGGGGCTCACATTATGTATAGGGCCAGATTATAAGTATAATAAGGCTTTGAAGGCTAAGAGAAAAATCTAAAATACTGTGTAAGTGCTTACATAACAAGTGAGACAAATTCTACAAACCTTTTTATTGATGAAATTCAAACTACAGTAATTGAATACAATTTTTTTTGTTATACACATCTACTAGTGGGATTAATTGGAGTTCAAAGTCAGTGATCTCCCTCATCAAATTCAAGTTCAAATGTTCATCTGTTAATGCTCATCTCTGAAGAGATTTAATAATTTTTTAATTTTTCAATTATAGTTTTATATATAATATTAGTTTCAGGTGTACAACATAGTGATTAGAAATTTATATAATTTAAGAGGTGAGCACCCTGATAAATACAGTATCCATCCGACACAACACATAGTTATTACAATGTTATTGACTATATTCCTTATGCTATACTTTATATCTCCATTACTGTTTTGTAACTATTGATTTGTACTTCTTAATCCCTTCTCTTTTTCACCTATCCCTTCAATTCCCTACCATCTGACAATGCTCAAAATGTTCTCTGTATCTATGGGTTTGTTTCTGTTCATTTGTTTTGTTCTTTAAATTCTACGTATAAGTGAAATCATACAGCATTTGTCTTTTTCTGGATGACTTAGTTCACTCAGAAAAATACCCTCTAGGCCCATCATGTTGTTGGAGATAGCAAGATTTCATTTTTGTTTTTAAAGATTAATTTTATTGTTTGAGAGAAGGGAAGAGAGAGATAGAGAGAGAGAGAAGGGAGGAGGTTCTAGAGCAGTTTCCATAGTTGTACATCATGAGTTGTGACATGGTTTCATTCCACACAGGTGGAGGCTGTGCTGGGTGGAAATGGAACCACATGGGAGGCAGAAACCTTTGCCACCAAGCCATTCTGGAGGTTACCAGTTACACTGTAGTTCAGCATATGGGTTTGCATGGGCCATGGCTGGGAATCAAACCCTGGACCTCGTAATGAGGCAAGCCCTCAATTGCTGGGTTATCCTAGAATCCCCTTATAACTTTTTATAACTACTCTCTTAACTTTCAAAATATATAATACAGTATTAATGACTATGGGTTCTTTGCTGTACATTATATTCCCCTGACTTACTTATTTTATAAGTGGAAGTTAGTTTGTAACTTTTGACCTTCTTCACACATTTTACCTACCCCTAACCCCCACCTGTCTGGCAACCACCAACCTGTTCTCTGTATCTACGAGTTTGTTATATTGTTTTATTTTTATTTTTTAGATTCCACATATAAGTGAGATCATATGGTATATGTCTTTATCTGACTTATTTTATTTGGCCTAATGCCCTCAAAGTTCATTTATGTTGTCACAAATGACAGGATTTCCTACATGTTTATGGCTGAATAGTATTCCTGTGTGTGTGTTAATTACATTTTTTTTATCCCTTCATCCATGATAGACATTTAAGTCTCCATGTCTTGACTATGTAAATAACGTGCAATGGGGTTGCTAGGATAGCTCAATAGGTTGAGTGCTTGCCTTGCAACCACGAGGTCCAGGATTTGAATCCAGGCCCTGGCCCATGGAAACACATATGCTGAACTATGGTACTCCTGGTAATAGCTGAGATGGTGGTGAAGGTTCTCGCCTTCCATGTGGGAGGACCCCAGTTCAGTTCCCACCCTGTGTGGCCCCGCATCCACCTGTGTGCAGTGAAGCTATGCCACAACTAATGATGTATGACTCTGGAGACTGCTCTGGGTCCTCCCTCTTCTCTCTCTCTGTCAAAAACAATAAAAATAAATCTAAAAAAAAAAGGGGGACATAATGAGAACTTTCAAATACTATTTCTGCCCCTTCACGGTCATTCATCTATATTTGTACTTTCTATTTCCATAATTTCTTATGCAATTTCTTCTGTACATTGAAATTGTACTTTGAAAGCCACCAACTGAACTGAACATCTTGGCTGGAGGTGATTGCTGTTACTTTGTCATACACTTTTAGGAAATATATTATTTTACTATATGGCTGCCTTATAGTACTTAATATGTACATTTCTTTCTTACTATATTGGGTAAAAATCATTTAATTTCTTCAGAGCCTGGCTTCTTAAAGTGTATCTCTAGGCTAGTAACATATACATCATTTAAGAGGTTTTTAGAAATTCAGAATTATGGCCTCTATCGAGCCCACGCCAATTGAATGAGAATCAACATTTTAATAAGCTCCCCACATTTATTTGCTCATTAAGAGTAAAACGTTGTAATAAGGTGACTTGGTATTTTACATTGAACAATTTTATAACACACCAACTAGAAATGCCCAGAGTTTTCTTATTTTTATTCATTTATGGAAAGCTCTTGCCAGCTATAACACTGTTTTCTGTTATACTTTGAATACTTTGGGTACCTTGAGTACCATTACTTTTTTTTATTAAAGGTCTTACCCATTAAAGATTCAGCACAGATGTCTTTTTCAAGTTCATCCCTCCTGTCAAATACTTGTCTGTGGTATAGGGTTGTTTTTTTTTTACTTGGAAAAAGGATAGAAAAGAAAGTTCTTTGGTTAAATATGTTATAGATTAAGTAAGTGTTAAATGTTCTCAAGCTTCTGAGGTTTTTAAAAATGTAATTAAAACTTTTCCTTGGAAACTTTCAACAGTATAACTTTAAATACTACAATGTTAAAAACATTGAAAACTATTTTGAATTTCCTGACCATTAAGTATTTTATGGGACATTTGAAGAGCAATAAAATACAACTTTAATATACAAATATTTTGCATATATAATTTTCAAAAGAAGTATCATATGAGCACAAAATGTGATGCTCTGAAGGCCTGAGTTTTTACACAATTAGACAGAATGGTACAAGTTTTTAATTAAAATAAATTTTATGGGAAAGCTGGGATGGCTCAGCAGGTTAAGCGCTCGCTTTGAAGCCCCAGGGACCGAGGATCGAATCCCGGCCCCGGCCCATGTGAACCCACGTGCCCTGCGCAGCCCTGTGCCCGCCTGTGGAGTGAAACTACATGGAAAACTAACGTCAACTATGGAGACTGCTCTGGGCCCACCCCTTCTCTCTGTCTCTCTCTGTCTCTGTTTCTCTCTGTCAAAAATCAATAAAATAAATCTTTAAAATAAATTTTATTTTCCTAATTGTAAATGTAATATATTATTACTGTAGAAAAAACCCTCAGAAACACAGAAATATGACATTAACATAATCCAAATATTCAGAGTTCTCATCTGGCTAGTTAGCTCATACACTTATTATTATATATATTTTAAAACAAAATTGAGATATTATCTTATAAAATTTTATGTAATCTCATATTTACTCTTTATACTTTTATTGTTGTTTTCTTACATATTACATTTACATACATTGAAAAACCTCACCAGACAATGTTATACATTTTTGCTGCCATCCTTTAAACATATTAAAGGATTAAAGAGAAGAATGGTATATTATATTTACCCAGGGGTTTACCATTCTTGTTTCTTTTTCTTCATTTTGAGATTCCCTCTGACTGAAGGACTTCCTTTAGTAATTCTTTTAGAACAGGTCTGTTGGCAACACATTTTTGTAGTTTTTCTTTGCCATATGAGAGGTTTTCAGACATTATTTCCTTTATATATATTTTTCAGCATAGCACTTTTTTCCCTATCCCTCTAGTAATCTGATGGTTTGGAGGTTTAGATTTTTTTGGCATTGTCTCAGAGGTTCCTGAAGCTTTATTCATTTTTTCCCCATATTTTTTCCTCGTTCATTGGATGTTTTCTAGTGGTTTGTGTATCAGTTCACTGACTGTATTCTGTGATAACTCCATTCCACTCTTATTGAGGCCATCAAGTGAATTAAAAAATTTTTTTTGGTTATTTTATTTTTGAATTCTTTATTTATTGGTTTCTCCTTTATATTTTCTATTTCTTTTTGAGACTTTCTATTTTTCATCTGTTTCTAGAGTTATTATGCTTGTTGGTGCATTTTGTAATAGCTACTTAAAGTTTTGTCAGATAATTTCAACATCTGTCATCTTGGCCTTGTCTATTGATTATTTTTCCTCATGAGAGTTGAGATTTTCCTGGTTCTTTATATGCCAAGTAATTTGGAGTATTTGACATTTTGAATATTATATTATAAAATTTGCTGTTATTGAAGTCCCAAGATACATGCTGATATTTTTGTTTTAGCAGGCAAGTAATCTTGTTAAGTTTAGGCATCAAGTTCCAGGCACCTCTGTGAGTTGTGCTTCTGATGTTAGTTCAATTTTCAGTCTTTGCAATGCTATTTGGATAGGTCCATGTGTGTACCCCTCTCTGGACAATCTGTGACCTGGGTGATGTTTCATCTGTTAATTTAGGTCTTAAAGTCTTTTACATGCTTCTTAGGATCAGACCTATACATACACCACTTGGGGTAAGCCCTGGAGTTTATAACCAACTTCATGGGGGTCACTTTCTCAAGCTCCTCTCTTTGTCTACAATATCCTTTGGTACTTTCGAGTCCAGGAAGCAGAGGCCTCATTTGCCCCATGTTTCCATACTCCTCCATGGCTATGCCTGCCTTTAGGCCAAAGTGGTGGCAAACTGTAGGAAAAAGTACTAGTAAATTCACCACAGGTTGAGGAACTTAAAATTTTTATCTTCTTCCTCAATCTATCTGCCACTATTTACTTTCCAGAGTCCTCAAAGAACTAGTCTGTGCATTCTGCCTGCATTCAATGGGGGAGACAGGAATTAATGTGCTTAGTCCATCTGGAACCAGAACCTGATAATCATGATTTTTATACTTGATCTGAACCGAGAAGTGATGATTATCATGATTTTTAGTCACTATATAGTATTCTAATATTTGGATGTACTATACTTTATTCAATAATGCCTCAAATGCACACTTAGGTTATTTACTTTTATGATAATTAAATAAGCATTTATTCTGCCTCTCAGGGTAATTGAGTAGGTGGTAGGGAAACTTTTTTCTGAATATAAGAATTTCAGCTTATAAAGACAGGAGGAATGGCAGATTTAGAAAATCACTGTTTCACAAATCCTAGTTAAATAAAATCTAGGAAGCTTTCATCAGTGAATTCCAAAAATTGAGGTAAAAGGTTGATAGGAAATACTATAATGGAGAATTCTATTGATTAAGCTTAGCATCACTAAGAGACATTATGAGTACCGTATATACCTCATGTTGTGATGTAATAGGAAGCACACAGCACCCTCTGTTATTTTTTATTCAGGAGACAAAGCAACAATATCTCCAGATTTGTTTATAGAAACATGTATAAGCAGAGCAAAATAGTAATTTCTAAATATAGGGGATATATAGGTGATATTTGTTCTCTCTCTTTTTTTTTTTAAGGTTTTATTGTTTGAGAAGGAGAGAGAGAGAGAGAGGCAGAGAGGGCCCACAGCAGTCTCCATAGTTGTATGTCATTAGTTGTGACACAGTTTCATTCTACGCAGTTGGATGTGGGGCCATGTGGGGTGGGAACCGAGCCAGGAGACTCTCGCATGGGAGGCAGGAACTTGCATTGCCATCCCGGCAGTTGCCAGTTGTGCCAGAGTTCATAATATGGATTTGCACGGGCCAGGGCTGGGAATCACACACCAGACCTCACAATTGTGAAGCAAGAGCTCAACCTATGAGCTATCCTGGCATCCCCTCTTCTCTCTTGTTCTAGTTATGCAGTTTATCTCTAGGCAGGGACATACAAGACTTGATGTACCTTGAACCACAGGTAATAGACCACAGGGTTGTTCTATAAGGAAAAGTTATTACATGGTAGCATCAGGCCCTATGTAGGGTATTTTCCTGCAGATCTGCCAAATGCAATTCAACACCTCTGTCCAGCTCTGTTTTCAGTAGTACATGAAAAAGCAAAACTAAAAGCATCTAATAATATTTGTGTGTGTGTATATAGTGGCAGCATTTTTTCTTAGGCTATTTTCTGCTTTTGATAATTGCCTCCCTGAAAGTTTTAATTTTTTAACTTTTTTTTCATCTTTCTTTTTACACACAGAAAAGTTTGTGAACCTAGATTAAAAAATAACTGCAGGAGACCAGTATCTGAGGACAACTGCTTTCAAAGGGGAAAAAAAGCTTCTTAAAGTGAATCCCCTTAAAATGGGATTGAAAATCATAGTAAATAGTGACAATACAATTTGACTAAAAAATAAAAGTTAAAACATGTAGGTAGCACTAATTTTATCTTATACAAATAAAATGTAGGGTATAATTTCAACTCTGCATAAATTCTTAGAAGGAACAAAGACTAATTCAATTTAATTTTGTGGTTGGGGAACACTCCTAGTTTTTCTTATCAGATTGTATAAGAGCATGATATGGTATATTTAACTTCACATTTGACTTTGACAATACACAAGATTATAAAGAGGGCCATTTTCCCCCAAGAAATATTCAAGGGCTTCATATTGTCTGAGGATTTTTAAAATACTTTACTAATAGGGGAAGCTGGGATGGCTTGAGTTGAGTTGAGTGCTCGCATTGTAGCCTCGGAGCCCAAGGATCAAATCCTGGCCCAGGCGGACCCATATGCTGAACTGGGGTGTTCCCCCAGTTCAGTTCTTGCTGGGGCCTATGTGGGAGGCTCCTGGCCCAGTTCCTGCCCTGCACAGCCCTGAGTGACTATATGGAAAACTAATGCTGTCAACTATGGAGACTGCTCTGGGCCTTCCCTCTTCTCTCTGTCTCCCTCTGTCAAAAATCAATAAAAATAAATCTTAAAAAAAAAACCACTTTAATAATAAACTAATTTTATTTTACAATTTTAAAAATTTCATTTCCTTGTGAAATTTCTCTTTTTCAGTTGATTGGTCTAAGTGTCATATTCTCATTTATGGTTTTTACATGGATTTGAACATTTCTCTGGTATCTCTTTCATTGACTTCATAAAATAGTCTTCTGTGCAAGATTTTCTGTTGTTTTAAAATGTGTTAATATTACTATGTTGGGTGTCTCCATAGCTGACAATTAGTGAAAGCACTGATGATGAACTTACACTTAAATGGTTCACTGGGGAGTAATATTTGAGTAGGGACTGGGTTACGAATAGTTAGCTTATTCTTAAATATTTCACATTACAAGGACTGTTGCTCTAGGTAACTATAAGGTTTCAGAAAATAAGAATTCCTTATAGCTTAAGTTTTATGATATTTTGAATGCAAAGTGGTGAAGTTTGAATGCTATGAGCTTAGTGGAAATAAAGTACTATGTAAGTATTATATGTCACACAAAGTCCACTAATAAAGGCTAAGGGTTTCAAAATATATTAATAAGGCTTTGCACATGAAATTATATTTTCATAGTTTTTATTTGAGTTAGTTTAAAAAATACTACATTCTAAACCAAGACACCACCATTTAGAATATATAAATTTTGGAGCTTTGGATTGCTAAGGTTTTTGCTTTTCTAATTCTAGTACTGGAGAATTGACATTCCATAAAAGAGCTATGAATCTGTAAAGCAGTTCATTTCCTCACAGCTTTTCTTTTGATATATTAAAGCCACAATAAAATGTAACTTCTCTTTCACCATAAGCTTTAATTAGTGGATCAGAAATGCCCTTTGATAGACGACTGGATAAAGAAGATGCGGTACATTTACACAATGGAATACTACTCAGCGATAAGGAATGATAAATTACAGTCATTTCTGGCAACATGGATGGACCGAGAGACCATCTTATTAAGCGAAATAAGTCAAACTGAAAGAGTCAGGAAACATATGACCTCACTTATAGGTGGAATATAAAAGTGAAAGTAACAAAGACACAGAGACCTATGGACACACTCAATAGCTTGGTGATTGCCAGAGGGAAGTGGAGGTGGGGGAGGGAGAGTGGGAGGGGAGGTGGGAGAGGACACCAGCATTATGGACACACTCAATGGTTTGGTCGTTACCAGGAGAGGGGGGAGGTGGGGGAGAGTTGTGGGGGGAGGTGGGAGTGGGCACCAGATATATGGTGATAGAAGGGGAACTGAT
>PVKE010046226.1:0-12335 GCA_004027555.1 Craseonycteris thonglongyai | reverse complement strand
GGGGGGGGGGGCTGTTTTTAAAGGAACACAAAGATTACATACATGTGGTATTTACCATACCCTTTTCTCACTAATTTTTTTCTTTATTCAACTGTGACAGTAAAAAAAATCCCCACATGTTCTCCCCTTCCCCCAATCCCTGGCCACCATAATAGTCCTCAGATAAGAGGTTTTCCCTAGGAAATTGGTCTCAGATATTTCATTCTCTTGACACTGCTTTAAAACATTAAAGTGTCCCTTTAGGGAATAACTTGTTACTCTCATGTCTGGTCTCATATACTCTACATAGGTTCCAACTCTTAGAATCACTGTTCTCACTAGTGTACCTTGTTTCTACTCCTAATCTTAAACTGATTTCTCTTTTTCCAAGTTTCCAGTTAAATATCCAAATTCATGATACTTATATTTATAACTTGACTCCTGAATCTGTTGTCTAAGCTACTTATCTTGGTTAGTGAAGAAGTCACGTAATCATTTTTTTTTCCTGGTTATAGAGATTGAGTTCTCCTTTCCTCCTGTATTAACACATAGTTGAATTATCAAAGCAAAATCATGAAAATCATAACTCTTATCCAACAACAAATCAACTAATGATTCAAAGGATACAGATAAGCATCAGACATAGATAAAGCATCCTTTTTCTGGAGGAGTCAGAAATGACCATTTACAACTCATAAGTGTCCCTTTTCTTCTGTATTAGAGCATGTTTTGGTTTTGGAATAACTTGAGTAGTTATTAAATAACATACATGAAACTATCTCACAAACGGAAGTCATTTCAGTTCTCTTAACATTTTTACATTTCATATTTTATAAGTACATGAAACAACTACCTTCATTCTTCATCTAACCATGTCCCATAAATCCATAAATTTTAGGATTTAAATTTTGTTTTATCTATTTAGACAAACCAGATATGTCCTACTAAACCATTTGTAGATAGGGACTCTTCCTTTTGCTAGTAAACACCATTAGCATTGATAAGAGGTCTGATCTAGGTAATTTGTTCCTTTTGGGCATCCTTATGGTTGGACTGCATGTAGCTTGAATAACACTGGCATAGGTAGATTAAGTATAAGGGCAAGTGATATATGAAGGTATTGGTATTCATTCACTCCCATTTTAGGACACCGTAATGTTGACCTACTAGGAGTTTTTTAAACTACATGTTTTATTTTGACCCAGAGAGAACTATAGTCAGGAAAGATATAGAGATGTAGATGGAGACATGGGGCCTAGTAGCTTTCCTTAGAGAACTAGGTTAATTAAGGTCAACTGATTTTTGCTACTTAATATTCAGAGAAATAATTAATATTCCTCTGAACTATTAAGCTGTTATAGTGACCAGATAACATTTCACAGACATTGAATGGTGACATTTTACTTAACTCTTTCTATATCCACAAATATCTCTTCTTTTATTATAGAATCAAATATTAATTTTACAACCTTTAATTTTTATTTATTTATTTATTTATTTTTATTAACAGCTTGCTGCTGGTTGCAGGGGGGACAGTTTTAAAAATATGTGATTTTGGTACAGCCTGTGACATTCAGACACACATGACCAATAACAAGGGGAGTGCTGCTTGGATGGCACCTGAAGTTTTTGAAGGTAAAATGACAGAAGTAATTAATGATCTGCCTATTGCTCCATATAAATCAGTGCTTATGATTTTGCCCTGTTTCCATTGTTTCATTTCTACATAGTACATAATTATAAGGTATATACTAAAATCTAAGGAGATATTAAATAAATATAGCCTTAGAGCTTAAATCTCATAGCAAGATTTAAGCTATCTAGCACCTTCTATGCAAGTTTAAGCATATGTACAGTTTGGCACAACTGTAACTGCTGGAATGGTGGCGAAGGTTCTGAACTCCCACACAAGAGGCCCCTGGTTTAGTTCCTGCCACAGGTGGCCCCCATCCACCTATGTGAAGTGAAACTGTCTTAAAACTAATGATGTACAACTATGGAGACTGCTCTGGGCTCCCTCCCCCTTTCTCTTTCTCCATGTCAAAATAATAAAATTAATCTTTAAAAAAAAATAATGTACAAGCAAATGTTATACAGAATTAAACTATGCGTCCTGTTTTCAGGTTTATATATAGAATGCACATCATTGGCATTGTTTTAAAATTATTTAATATACCTTTATGTGAGTTAAAATAACACAGTATTCCTGTATCATAGAGAGCAAGAAGATTTGTTTATACAAAGAGCCCAGAAATAGTTACTGTTAATTGTTTAGAGTAACAAAGCTCAGACTATTAGGCTGTGTAGATTTTTTTTTATTTCTGAAAGATTTCAGCACCTATAGCCCAAATTAGATTATAAATGAATGCTTATAGCACATTGCTGAATGCATATGTAATACACTAAGTACATGTTGTAGCTATCATTATAATAATTGATCATTCTTACAGTAGATTATTTGGGGGTTTTTTTGGAGGGGAGGTTGTTTATTGTGATGATTCACTACCAATTTAAAAATCTTATAAATTTTGCTCCTTAATCTGCTTGTTATAAAGTCATTATTCATCTTTCACTGTTTATAATATATTTTTAAGTTTGCAAATTAAGAATTTTATCTCACCAGATAGAAAAAAAAAATTTAACACTGAATTGTAAATTTCTTCTGCTTTGATAGCAGAGTAATGCTTTCCATCAAGAAACTGGGAGAATTTGGGGAAGCCGGGATGGCTCAGTGGGTTAAGCACTCACTTTGCAGCCCCAGGGACCGAGGATCGAATCCGGGCCCCAGCCCGTGAGGACCCACATGCTGAACTGGGGAGTGCCCCCAGTTCAGTTCTCACCAGGGTGAGACCCCAGCCCAGCTCCTGCCCTTTGCGGCTGCCTCCCTTTGTGCCTACCTGTGGAATGAAACTATGTGGAAAAACCAATGATGTGCAACTATGGAGACTGTTCTGGGCCCTCCTCCTTTTCTCTGTCTCTGTCTCTATCTCTCTCTCTCTCTCTCTCTCTGTCAAAAAAAATAAAAATAAATCTTAAAAAAAAAAAAAGAAACTGGGAGAATAAATTTTAATATTAAAACATTACAGAAAGGAGTGTACAAATGTGTCATTCTTTGCCCCAGAGAAAGTATAAAAGTCTAATAAAAGATAAGCCTTGTGCTTCTTGATGAAAACACAACCAACTTTCTAAAGTAGATTTTCTAGTTTATTATTAATATTTATTCAATTCATTAAAAAAAACGTATTTGTTGCCAAGAGGTTAAGGAACTTCAGAAAGTAATTTCTCAGCTCTACATGTGCATCCTCTTGTTTTTGTGCATGATGCTCATTCTTAAAACTTAAGAAAATGGTTGTTTCCATAAGACACGTGGAAAAAAGTCTTAAAATTATACTACCATTTTTCTAGGTAGCAATTACAGTGAAAAATGTGATGTCTTCAGCTGGGGTATCATCCTTTGGGAAGTGATAACACGGCGGAAACCCTTTGATGAGATTGGCGGCCCAGCTTTTCGTATCATGTGGGCTGTTCATAACGGTTTGTGAAAAGACATTTTTCTTTTATATAGTTTGCATATTTCCTTTTTGGAAAATTCTTTCTACCCCCAAAACCTCGTTTATTCCTAACATTAAAATATGTAACTCCTTGTTACCAGAATACTTTCCTGCCATTAGGCAGGGCAGGGCTGGACATGGGCCTGGCCTGTGCACAAGGCCGAGGGGATCTGCTGGCTCTTGTTTAGGGAAAGGCTGTCAAAAGACAACCAGTCAGCTGCTTAGGTTTGGTTCTCTCCAGGGGATAGAGAAGCTTTGGACTGGACTTTAATGGAGGGGGGAGAAATTAAAAATTAAATAAAATCTCTCACGTGGTTAAAATAATTTGGGGAGTTAGAGCCTTTTTCTCTGAGGAAGCAAAGGTTTCACTGAGGAGAGAAAGCAAAGAATAGTTATGAGTTGTTACTTAAGCTATTCAGAAAGGCAAAACACAAAGTGCTTTGCATACTTTTTATTTTTTCATTCATTTACCTTATGAGTTGAATGCTGTTGTTGCCTCATTTTACAGTTTTACAGATTAGTAACTTGCCCAAGATCACAAGATTAGCTAGCTGGTATTGCTGAAATTCAAATCCACATCTTTCTGTCTTCAGTGTCTGTATTTTTAAGTTATGTTGACTTAGGGACTCAATGTTATTACATCTCTCCTATTCCTTTTATATCTCTAGTTAGGATATTTCTAACCACCTATGATATTAGCATACATATATTTTAATTTTGCTTTGGGAAAATAAACTCTTCATGAAGGGAAATTGCTTAGCTTTTCTAACTTTTAACATCACATTTTGTTATTTAATTTCTATCATTTGATTATAATCATTCTGATTAATGGCTTTGTAATACCCTGTTCCACAAGTGATAAAAACAGGTATCTGCCTATTTAGGCTGTTCATAGACCTATGAAACAGTAGTACCATTATAACCCTACGTGTTTTTAACAATTTTTTAACTTCCTTTTATTTTACTTCCTTTAATGTCGTATAGAATGGTAGAGAATTCACCAAGACAGTTTGTTTTCTTTTTTTTTTGTCAATTGTCAATAAACAATTGAGTATCAATGAGGTAAGGGTAAAAGAACTAACTTGTTAATTGATACAATTACAAAGATTTCATTATATTTGAGGCCTTCTTTAAGTTAAGGACCTTAGTAATAATATTACAGACTTGGCAATTACAAAAAAGTTGTCAGTTTTCAGCTTATGAAATGATTAATTCATAGCAACCAAAAGATCTGCCTCCCACAAAAGAGTCATTTGGAGGTCAGTGAGTATAATGCCATAGTGATTTTTTAGGTATGGAAGATGTTTTTCAATTACATTTGAAATTTTTGTGATTAATCTGAAAATATAGTTTAAGTAAGATTACTTCAATTCTTTTTCTTAATAAAACACACAATGAGCCATTATTATTTGTTAAAAGAATGTTTGTAGCACATGATATATTAATTCTCAGTCTTACTATTACCATATTCATACTGTTTTTATTTAATTTTTCAAAAGGTGTAACTTCCTTCCCCTTTATGAAAATGTAGTTTTAACTTAAGAAAAAAACAACAAAAAATGTACTTTTATTACTCAAAGAAAACATCTTAAATTACAAGGTCTGCAAAATAAATACTGCTTTAGAAATACATATAAAGATCTTACAACATTTTTGGGGTAAATATTATACATTCTTTCTCCCCTCTCCTCTAATTTTTAACTATAGGTACTCGACCACCCCTAATCAAAAATTTACCTAAGCCCATTGAGAGCCTGATGACTCGTTGCTGGTCTAAAGATCCTTCTCAGCGCCCTTCAATGGAGGAAATTGTGAAAATAATGACTCACCTGATGCGGGTATAATCCTTCTTTTGAGGGGCTTTGGGTTTAGGGAAATTTGATGTATACGGAGTTTTAAAGTAAAGGGACGTTAGTGCTATTTTCTGCTTTACACTTTTCTGTATTTTTCAAGTTAGAATGGGCATTTACTGTTCATAAACAGGAGGAAATGTAATTTTGGGGCGGGGCGGGGGACAAAAACCTAGGTCTTTATAATGGAGAAGTGGCTAGATCAGGTTCTTGGACTTTTGTTTTCTTCCTGCTTACTTTAGTGGATAAATGAGTTTGTTTCTGGCCCTGTTGGCTCATCTGTAATGTGAGAGAAGCTGAATTAGGTAATCTAATTTACAGGATTTAGGAATTTTATGACTCTAGTACTCGCTAAGCTAAATTTTAAATTTTCTTAATCAAGCAGTCATTTAGGTAAGGCAATAGAGGGCTACCTTCCCAGACACATTTATTTAAGTGATTTTTTTTATCTTTTGGTTTTTCATTGCATGTTTTCAATTTTTCGTATGCCATGAAAAAGCTAAAATTCTTCTAGGATTTATAGAATTTTTAAATTTGGAACAGCCATTTTAAATGATTATCAAAATTTTCGAGTCTATAATTCAAACACTTTGCAGAATTATTTGAATAAATTTAGTCCTCTCATTTTTGGTGCACTAACAAAATCTATTAAGTGATACCTTGACTTAAAAAGTTAACATATTTATGAAAGTTCCTGAATTTCAGAACTTGCTCAGTGGAAGAATCTCTTGTGATTTCCTAAATGGCCAAAGATTTACTTTGTTTATTCTATTGAAAATAATTTAGGCAGATTAGCTTGAATTTAACTGATTAAAGCTTAACCATCGTATTTGGGTTCTGGGTACATATAGAATCCTAGGCCCTCAAGATATGTTCATAAGAAAACAACTTAGTGTCTGTAGCCAGATATCTTAAAACAATGGGATATATGAATTGTTCAGATTGTATTTGTGTTATATATACTTTGTTTAATTTGAGAGAAAAATATTTTCTTTTTCTCCTAAATTCTCATTTTTGTCCAGCAGATATTTCTAATATATCTCTAGTTTAAAGAGGGATATCCGTAATCTATCATTTATATTTAAAATGTTAGTTTTAACAATTATTCTATGGCATACCAGTCTTAGTTGTCAGACTGACAAACCATTCCAACAATTTGGAAGTTACATCATTGTTATGAGAACATAATTATTATGTTTCATATAATTTTGAGGAGTAATACCATATATTTCACATGTTCCTTTATAGAACAGTAGCACATTATTGTCATCTTTATAAAATCAAAAACTTAGATATCTACAAATTCAGTATATGCCTTGGGAAAAATAAAGCAGCATCTTTGCTACATTTTAGTCCCATGACAACAAAATAATTCAGGTATACTGTTCAAGTTCATTTTTACAGGATTTAATTTGTATTAAAGAAATTTTAAATTGGATTTACGTTTTTTATATATAGTACTTTCCAGGAGCAGATGAGCCATTACAATACCCTTGTCAGTATTCAGATGAAGGACAAAGCAACTCTGCCACCAGTACAGGTAAATGGATGATAGATTGAAAGAGTAATAACCTAATTTTTTATGTCTTTACCATGAAATTATAATCAAGTAGCAATGAATGTTGTCCCCCTTTGTATTTTAATTTCTTCATCTTATGATTAACTGGCTTGGTTTTCCAGGTGCATCCTTTTTTATGAAGGTACCCACATTAAAGAGTTACTGAAGACCTGCTTTCAAGTCTTGGATTTTTGGATAGTTATACAAAGGGTGCCAAAATAATGTATGCACATTTTAAAAAAGGAAAAAGCTGTGTTAAAATTGTAATACTCAATAGATACTGATAACAAAAGATGAATACAAGTCACGTTTGACTTCTGAAATTACAAGAGGTGCTCAAAGTAGTACCATCAGCATCCAGACACTTCTGATTGCTGCAAAATACTGTTTGAGCAGCGTTGACCAACGTGTCCATTTGTAACACTGTGCATGCTGTTTCAATTTACCATGTGTCTCAAACTTATCATTAATCCATGCAATTGTTAGGTGTGTTGGACAGTCTCTTGCATACTCAACACCTCCATTGTTGTACTTCCACATTTCTCAAATTTCAAGTACCACTTCAAAAATGTACTCCTCAAAAGATAACCATGCTTCCTCTGCCGTTTTTTTGTTTGTTTGTTTGTTTGTTTGTTTGTTTGACTCTCCTGCCTATGGCATGGTGATATTAACATTCATTTGATTAATACCACCATCTTTTGAGCAAACATCATACTACATATTGCTACCGTAATTCAATTCAACTCCAAAAAGTAATGCACAGATAGCATCTTTAAAATGTGTGTATATTTCTTTGGCATCCTCGACAATATGAAAAAATTGGATATCATATTGCTGTGAATGTCATTCTTTATTTGAAAAATAGTTTTTATCTAAATACTGATAGATCAAATTATTGGAAAGTGTGCATGTGTGTGTATGTGTCTATAAAACATGTCTTCATGAACACGCTACTTTTTGTTCTTTGTAGAAGAGTCTACAGAGACTCTTATTTTAAAAGCTGTGGTTTAGTTCAGAGTACCTCAGTTTTCTAAATATGAAATAGCAGTGGGATTTATAGTTTGTCATCAAAGATATAGTAGAAATAATACTCTTAGAAAAATTGCTTTTCTCAGTATATATATATATATATTTGGTGATACATTTTGGCATTTAAGCAGTTTTTTATTAAAACTAAAAAGTGTATTTGTGTATATATATATATTTGTCTTGTACTTAAAATTTCATTTTTATTGACAGATATTTTTACTGGGGTATTTCCCCCACTTCAAAATATATTTCAACTGATTTAATGTTTGGCTAGTAATCCCCAAATTGCAAATTTTGCTGAAAATCTTTTTGAGTTGCTCTGAATTTTAAAGTGAACTTAAAATTACATTTTTTGCTCCTACTACTTATTACCTTCAAACCCTGTCCTCATTTTTGTACTGTGACTTTCAGTCTTTTGAGCCTTTTATCTTTTCACTGACCCTAAGTCCTCTTAGGTTCTTCCTTCCTCCCTCCAGTTAATTCCAGGCAGTTACTGGAAATAACCTTCAGCCTTCTAAGCTATTGCCTCAAGCTTGCTTGGCTAAACCGCAAGGATGGTTTAAATCTGACACTCAAGCTTATTTCCTTGCCTATATCAATCAGCACAGCTGAATGTGGCTGGAGGATCACACACCAAAATGCCTGTGTAGTGCTTCTGGACAGTTGTCCTATATTTTAGTCCATCTTGCCTCTCCTAAGTGACTTAATTTTGTACTTTAGCCTCTGTCCTCAAACTTCAAACACCTCCTCTCCACTCCTCACTCTCAGCTGACCTTGTTTACTATTTTCTGAAAATAATTGGGAGTAAGCAGAAGATAGCTTCTATAATCTCCTTCACTACATCTGCCCTTCTACCTGTATCTGTGCCCATTTACTCAACATTCTTTTCTCTTATTGTAGTTGAACTATCCAGGCTTCTATCCAAAGGCAAGTCTGTCTACTTGTACGTTAAATTCCCATCTTCTCTTCCCTCTTATCTCTTGCATCATCCATTTTAGCCTTTCTGCTGGAATCATTCCATAGCATATACAGTCCATATTTGCATTCTCTGGCTTCTTTCTTTCCATTCTCTCTTGTATACACTCCATTCAAGCATTTGTTATACCACTACTCCAGACTTGCTCTTGTCAAAGTCATACTTACCTCCACATTACTACATCTAAGTAAATGGCTTTCAGTTCTCACCTTTTTTGATTGTCAGTAGCATTTGACATAGCTCATTACTGCACTTTCTTCAATTGGTCTGCAGGATACTATACTAGCCTGGGTTTTATCTTATATCTCTGGCTACTGTTGTAATGATTTCCAGGGCTATTTTTTACCTTCCCAGCCTCTAAGACTTAGAATGACCAGGGCTCAGTCATTTGTGATCTCCTTCAATATCATGGCTTTATATACCATCTATTTGCTGATGTTTTGCTCCATCCCACACCTGAACTCCACACTTATATCCAACTATTTGCTTGTTATCTGATAGGAACTCAGACTTACCATTTTCTAAACTTGAGTGCCTAATATGCCCATTCAAACTCACTCCTCCCGTGGTCTTTCCCATCTTGATTAATAGCCACTTCATTCTACTAGCTCAGGCTATGAACCTTGAAGTCATCTTTGACTATTAGAAGACTATTTAGGCATTTTGGTTCCCTTTTTGTGTTATTCTTAAGTTTCATTTTCAAAGGTTTTGAGGGGGTGGTCTTCATTAACTTGAAAAGCCTTATTTCTGTCTATGTCTTGCTAATTTAGAAAAGAATTTAAGTTACATTACTGAGTAAAGCATTTGTATTATTTTCAACCTATAATCATGTTTCTGCTTTCCTAGGCTCATTCATGGACATCGCTTCTACAAATACAAGTAATAAAAGTGACACTAATATGGAGCAAGTTCCTTCCACAAACGATACTATTAAACGCTTAGAATCAAAATTATTGAAAAATCAGGCAAAGCAACAGGTTTGTTTGTTATTAAAAGTAAAATCATATGGTAACCTTACCAGTAGTCATAACATTGTACCAACTGAAATGAATTATTTGCCATCTTCCATCATACAAATCTTGAATTTGTTCCTGAAACAGACAGATGAGCTTAGAAGTAGAAACATACAATGAGATTCTTCTACCATTTATTACCAGTCAAATTGTTTTTTCTTCTGATGATTGCTGCTTTTTTCAACTGTGCAGCTCCTTCATTCTGGTGATCCCTAACTTAATGGCTGATGGTTAAAAACTTAAAATGACTATTTCTTTGCTGTACCTACCCAGTTAAAGGAGTTGTCCTAAATCTGTCATTTCATGTTGTTCAGATTTATTATATATTTGCTATTACTAGTTTAAAAATATTTTAAGGAATGATTTTATCTATCTTTTTCGAGGCATTTAGGTTAACTGATAATTGGGGCACTTAACTCCAAACTCCAGTGACAAGCCTTTTCTAAAGGCCAATATTGCAGCTTGCTCCCATTACCTCTGTAGTTCCCTCTCCCTGAAAACGTTCCTTTTCTTTCAGAACAGAACAGAATCCTTAAGAGTCCCAATTGGTAGCTTCCTCCATATAGGCTTCCCAGGACTTTAAACCTATAAAGCGCTTTAGTAATTCAAATTGACCTGTAATTTTAACAGAGTGAATCTGGACGTTTAAGCTTGGGAGCTTCCCGTGGGAGCAGCGTAGAAAGCTTGCCCCCAACCTCAGAGGGCAAGAGGATGAGTGCTGACATGTCTGAAATAGAAGCAAGGATTGCTGCAACCACAGGTAAAAAGGAAATAAAAGTCTGAAGAGGAGTGAAAATGGTAGTTTCAATTGTTTTAATAGTAGGAATATCAGGTTTTTAGTATCCTAAAGTCAGAAGCAGGCTTACAATAAATTTTCTAGGCTTCTAGAAATAATTTATACCTTTCTTTTAAATTCCAAATAACAAAGATATGACTTGTAAAATTATTTGGATCATAAAGTAAACCTTAACTAATTACAGATTTAACAAATGTAATTCAGCTCAAACATGAGCTGAAAATCTAAGTGAGAAATTGAAATTTTGCTAAAACCAGAATGTTTTGGAAGTTTTTAAATGGTTCTACTAGAATTTTGTGCTGAACACAAATAATAGCAAAAATTTTGTTTTAAAACTGGCAGAAAAATATACTCCAGATCCACATATGATTTGGGGTCACTATCTGCTCCTCCTGCCAGAATATAGCTAAGTTGTTTCTGGTTAGTTCTTCTAATTGTAAAATTTTAAATCATGGTAATTTTATTCGCTCTTTAAAAAGCTAATATTTACATTCCATTTTGTGAGTCTTAAAATGATTAATTATGGAAGGACTGGTCAGCACAAAAACAGTTGTATGTCTTGTTACCTGAGTGAACTTACAGTCTTCCTTTCTAACCAGGTTTCATTTTAGTAATGCTAGATTAATTTGCTTTCTTTTAAATTGCCCTAGGGGTGGAGGGGAACTGATTATAAAAGTAAATACATGTCTGTTGTGAAAAATGTGGAAATGTAAACAAACAAAAAAGCAGTCTTCTGTAGTTGTCCCACTCAGAGATAAATATGACATTTTTTGTATATTTAACTCTAGTCTCTTAACTATATATGTGTATACTCATATGTGTATTTCCATGTGTATTAGCATATGTATTTTTTAACTTAGCTAACTGGGTTTTTTGTGTTTTGTTTTGTTTTTTTAGGTCGCTTTTGTCATTCATTTGTTTTGTTTTTTTCTAAATAGAATATTCTCATTCTGTGTGGAGCTCTTTTCAGAAATAAGTTGTCCAGAGGACCATCATACTATATTTGTCTTCAGCTAATCGTGATCACTGATTTTTCTCAGTTAACATCAGAACCTGGTAGATATAACAGAATATCCAAAATAACAGTGTCTTTAACACATAAGCCTATTTTTCACGAATAAACAAATCTGTGTGGAAGTAGGCTCCATGATCATTAGGCAACTGGACTCCTTTGCCCCTCTGTACCACAATCCTGTCATCCATGATGATTCTATCCTCAGGGTTTACTTTGTGCTCCAAATGCATATTACAGTTCCTGTCATTACCTACATAATCCAGGCAGCAGGAAGGAGGAATTAGGGCAGGCATGTCTAACCTTCGGCCGGGGATGGCTTTGAATGTGACCCAACACAAATTCTTAAAACATGAGGGATTTTTGTGTGTGTGTGTGACCTTTTTTATAGCTCATCAGCTGTTGTTAGTGTTAGTGTATTTTATGTGTGGCCCAAGACAATTCTTTCAATGTGGCCTAAGGAAGTCAAATGGTTGGACACAACTGAATTAGAATGCCAAAAGGGCACATGCCTGACCTCATTCAAGGACCTTTCCCAGATATTCCCCAGAAAAACTTCCACATGTATATT
>PVKE010046225.1:0-12336 GCA_004027555.1 Craseonycteris thonglongyai | reverse complement strand
GGGTGAGAGGGTGAGAGGGTGAGAGGGTGAGAGGGTGAGAGGGTGAGAGGGTGAGGGTGAGAGAGAGAGAGAGAGAGAGAGAGAGTAGAGAGGGCCCAGAGCAGTCTCTATAGTTGGTTGTACATCATTAGCTTTGACATAGTTTCATTCTACACAGGTGGATGTGGGGTAGCATGGAGTGGGAACGGAACTAGAGCCTCCCTCATAGCACTTACCTGGCACTATTGCCTCTATCCTTCACCACTATCCTGGCACTTACCAGTTGCACCACAGTTCAGCATGTGGGTTTGCATGGGCTGGGGCCAGGATTCAATCCCTGGACCTCGTGGTTGCATGCACTCAACCTGTTGAGCTACCCCAGCATCCCCCACACAGAGCAGCAATGGTTAACTGGTGAACAAACTATACAATGACATAAACTTTTAGAAACGTTTTAACAAAGGTTCAGGTTTGAAATAAATGAAAGACACACTTTGAAAATATCCCACCTCATAAAAAATATAATTAAAAAGAGATAGCTGGGTAGGAACTATGTTTAATAAACATAACTAGAGAAAGAAAAAGTTATAGATCCAGTCATATTGTCTATATAATATAGTAACAGCTCTTTTCTCTACTACCCCATAGATGTGCAGAAATCACAGTTAATATAAACACTAATAGCAGCAAAAATTCTTCCTATGTCCCCAAACCTTACTATGTAAGGAATAGTACCCACCGGTTCTACTGTACCCTGAACTGATGCTGAACCATCACTAGGTACCCTGAAGAGAGTTCATCACTTGGACAAATTTGAGACATACATCTTGGCAGTTAAAACATCAGCGAGGAGAATAATTACTTAGGTTGAGAAAATCAAGATCCTTTTATTATAGCATCAGATATCTGAAAAATTGGAATGTGTTTCAATAAAGTTGATAGATCAAGTTAATTATGTTCTGTAAAAGGTCAAATCCTAATCATGGGAGTTAAAGTGATTCTCAGTAAAGAGACCATCCATACACAAAAAGAGTGCTTTGTTAAGGGGACAAGGCAGAAAGTTCTAGCTTCCTACACAGGCAGAGGCATAAAAATTATTTGATATAATGAAATTTAAAGTGACTACTAACAGGCAACAAAGAATGCAATCATAAAGAGTTACCTTTTACAAAACAGAAGTTCCATCCTGCCCACATATTCCTGACCCTCTTGTGCTAGAAACCCTTCTAGGGATAAATAATTCTGTATCACCCAAGACCCCACCCCTGTATGAGTCTTACAGTTAGTGCAAATTGGTTTTCTAATGGATTTCATCCCATACTTTCAGCTTATCACACTACAAGACTCTGACAGTCAAAAATATGTAAGAGACACCATTGGGGTATTAAATATGGTCAAAGTTAATAAAATTTCTACATGTTAAAAAGTATATGTAGGGATGCTGGAAGAGCTCAGCAGTTGAGCACTTGCCTCGCAATCATGAAGTCTGGGGTTCAGTTCCTGGCCCCAGCCCATGCAACCCCATATGCTGAACTGTGGTGCAACTGAGAACCACAGGGATAGCTTGGCAGTGAAGGTTCTTGCCTCCCATGCAGGAGGCCCTTGGTTAGGTTCCCACCCCATGCAGCTCCACATCCACCTGTGTGGAATAAAACCATGTCACAACTAATGATGTACAACTATGGAGACTGATCTGGGCCCTCCCTGCTTCTCTCTCTAGCTCACTCATGCTCGCTTGCTCTCTCGCTCTCGCTCTCTCTCTCTCTCCCCCCTTCTCTCAAACAATAAAATATAAATAAAAGTATATGTGTATATATATGTGTATGTCTGTGTATACTCATACATACAAGAATATTTACCTACTTCTTGAAGAATGCCATTAGATTCTATCTTAAAAGCTTATACAACTTCAAGATAGCCCCAAAAGTCAAGGGTTTTTCTGAACTTTAGCTTATTTTACATGTGTTTACTCATCTGTCTCCTTCAGTTTATCCAACCTTTATCGTCTTCTCAAGTCCTCAATCTCACTGACTATTTTTCTGAGAAGGTCCAGAGGTCATTTGATATAAACTGCCTCAATTCCAAGCCTCTCAATAAGCTCATCTCTCTTGAGCTTCCCTTTCAGGAAAGATCAACCTGTTTTCCAAGGGAATCCTTTCACCTGGGACTTTGAATCAATCTCCATCTGAATTGTTTCTGCATATATTATTTGATCCTCATAACCTTATGAAATAAGTACTATTATAAACCATTCAGTCATTATTTCCTCATCTATAAAATGGGAATAAATGACTTACCCAACATTATCTGACATTAAGTGATAAAGACAGGATTGAAACCTAGGTTTTGTTTCCAAACTGTAATTTTCTAATCATCTCACTCTCACATCAGCACTAACTTCTCCTCCAGTGATTAAGGTCTCCATTTTCTCATAGCCCTCCTTCACAATCGACCCTACAACTTTGAAGTATTATCTCTGTAGATATTTTATCTTATGACATTTAGTATAGTATGGGGTAGGAGGTAAAGTACAAGTTTGGGAGTCAGATAGAGTATGAATTCTGGCTCCATCGTATTCTAGTCTGTGACCTCAGAGTAAATAAACTCTCAGTGACTCTCAGTTTCCTCAAACATAGTTGATGATAATACTAACCGGTTTTGTCTTCATGATTAAATTTTAGCATTTCAACAGGAGGCAATATGGTTAGGGGATAAGACAATGGGGCTTTTGAGCCAGATCAACTGGGTTTGGATCCTGGTACAATACTTCCAAGTAATGTGACTTCAGGCCAGTCATTTAAAGTACCTGTGTCCCAATTTCCTCATCTGTAGAATAGGCAAGATAATAGTACCTATATCTCACAGGGTTGTTAGATTTTAATGAAGTGATACTTGTAGAGTGCCTAGCAGTGTCTAACATACTGTAACGCTCAATAAACATTACCTATTAAATTACTAGATTGTAAGTGCTTTGTGGGCAGGGATGATGACTCACATCTGTATTTCCCATAGCTCATACATCAAAAGCACTTAATAAATATTTATTGATGAAAAGTATTACACAAGCCTAGGACTCCGGATGCTGTAAGTTTAAGGCAAAATACTGCTTCACTGTCTTGCTTTTTATACCATCTGTAAGCACAATGCAGTGAGTGATCACTTTTCAGACTTATTTGCCTTTGTGTTTTTTTACTAGCAGCAACCCACTTTTAAACTCCTTAAGCAAGATAGCCTAATAAACAGAATGCATGGGTGCTGACACTGTAGAAACTGACCACACTGGCAATTTAATATTATCTTTATCCTTGCTTCTCAAAAAGATAAATGACAGGCTTATTTTTAAATAACTTTTTCCTGGGATTTAGGTTGCTAAATTAACATCATAGAAATAAAATCATCCGTGGGTTGAATCTTGGATATCTGGACATTCCCAGAGTGAGAGGTCTTTCATCTGAAGGCCTTCCATCTGGAAGTCAAGCTGAAAAATAAAGGTCTTAAAATCATATATTACCACAAATCACAATGGTATAAGAGTCCTAAGGAAAAGTAAATGGCAGACAGTAATTAGGATTAGAAAACATCAATTTGCATGACACTGAAGCTACCTGACCCAACCTCATCTGTTCTTAAATTGGATTTGGGAGTTAGTCAGGAAGCTGTTCATTCACAGCCCCCACTGCCTAAACTAAGAAAATGGCATAGGCTAAAGAAAGCCAACCTGTCTTAGATTAAGACAGTCAGCAACACACAAATCAACCACTCTTCCACTTTATAACCCACAAGAGATAACCTTGCTTTTCCTTCACAAAATACTACACTAAGGTGCTCGTTACTTTTTATTAACTTAGAAATATCAGAAAATACAATCAGTAATCCATTTTTTTTTTACTTAAGCCCAAGACGTAGATGAGGTTAATGATATCAATTATGAAAGAACAAATATTTTCAGGGCAATTCTAAGTCTCTATTTGATTTTTTTTTAAATACTGTTTGCCTCCCAACTTATGAGACTGAGCAATTAAAAGAACTGTTCTGAGCCTAACCTGAGAAAATGCAGTTATAGCAGCAATAATAGTATCACAGTTAACATTTATTGAGCATTTACTTACTTAGGAATCAGGTACTAAGCTAAAAACATTTCTTACACACAATAATCCTACTATCATCAATCCCTAATGTATAGATGACAGTGTAAAAGGGTAAAGGGACTTACCTAAGATCACACAGAGCTATTGGAACAATGGGACAGGAACCCAGGTCTGACTCTAAAGCAGGGATTGGCAAACTACGGTGGAAGTCTGTTTTTATATAGTCTAAGAGCTAAGAGCAGTTTTTACATTCTTAAAGGTTTGTGAAAAGAAAAAAAAAAAGAAAACAAAGAAGAAAATGCAACTGACACAGAGACCCACGTGACCCACAAAGTTGGCAATATTTACATCTGGCCCTTTACAGAAAAAATGTGCAGACCTCTTTGCACCTTTAACCACTACATTACCTCTCTATATAGAAAAAAAGGTTTCTGTGACTGGTTCCTTATTTCATCATCATAATACTCATTTGGCATTTAACCAAATTTAAGATGCCATTTTCTTTATATGACTTATCTATCCAAGAAAGATAAGTTCCTTGGAGGCAGGGATCTTATATTTCTTTGTATTTTCTGTGCATACTTGTAAATTTAGTAGGCTGACGAGCATGTTTGTTGAGGATGGCAAATACACCACATACTCTTATCCAGATAAATTATAAATTTATAAAGATGCATGACTTATCTGGCCAATTTAGCTTCAGGGGTGCTACCAAAAAGGAAAAAGAAATATGAAAACCATCTAATATGTCTAAAAACTGAGAATCCTAGGGAACAAAATTTTATTACCTCACAAATGCAAAATATGACTGAGTCCATGAATTTTTCTGATGCACACAACTACCTTTCCTTGCTACCTTTGAGATGCACATTCCAGAATTCTGTATTTACTGAAAAAGGCTAGAGGGGGGTGCATGGGGAAATGTCATTTTGTGCCAAGGTTTCTTCTACCTATCTGCAAGTATGAGAAACAAAGCTCAGCATGCTCATCAGTTTAAGCCTGTTCCAAATGAATATAGTCTTCACCCATGTACTGCACAGAAAGGTTTGTCTGTCTGCATCTCTTCAGCCATATACACCCTCACAGGCATTTTAGATTAATATAGTCAGCAATACGCATCTTTTCCTCTCATGAAGCCCCAGCACAGGCCAAAATGCCTCTGAGCCCATGGTCTGATTTACCAGTCTCTCCTCATGACCAAAATCAATCAATCAGAAACCTATAAAAAAAAAAGGCACACCAAGAACGAAGAATAACCTTATGCCACCGGCCAGTCATACTGCATATGCTTGATGTTCCTAATTACCGCTTGGCTGAACCTTCCTGATCATCATATAGTACAACACACTACTGGAAGACCTTTAACTCTTCCTTATCCACACCTCTGTATGCCTGATCACAAACATAGCACAATACATCAGAATGTCATTTAAAAATGCCTAAGCCCTCTAACTTCTTTCGTATTTTGGTTTTTGCTTGGGCTACACTGGAGTAAGGTCTTCATTCTCTACTTCGAAAGGACAGGGCATAGCAAGAACTGGGCAATGGGTAAAGGTAGACTCTGACTCCAAAAGAACACCAGGTTTCGAGTGGCAGGGATACTACTGAAGCTTCAATGAACCCTAAACAAACTGACACCCCACAGAAATGGATAGCTAGGCTGTGTTCCCCACCCCCAGTCCCCAGACCAATCCGAGATGCCGAACCTACTCCCTTTCCATCCTCAGTCCCTGGTCCCAAGCTTGGTAGTCAGAGGCAGGGGGTAGGGAAGGAAAAAGGGGGTGGGGTCGAAGAAAAAAGAAGGTGTGAACAGGCAGAGGAAAGGGGGTTGCGAGGCAGGGAAAATGGGGGGCGATGTTGAGAAAAAATGGGGTGAGGCACAGAAACGGGGGGCGTAGCTGAAAAAATGGGAGCGAGGCAGAGAAACGGAGGTGGGGGGAGGGGGAGAGGCAGAAAATGGAAGGAATCAGAAGGGGAACCCAACGTAGGCTGAGCAGGGCCAGGAGAGGTGGCGAAGCAGCAGCAGGCAGAGGAAGGGAGAGTGCCAGGGGCGGACGTGGGGGTGAGGCACTTGCCGTAAATCATAGCCAGGCCGGTTTCGTGCAGGAAGCGGACCCTGCGGTGTTTGAAGAGCCAGATTGTGAGAATGGTGAGGGTGAGCAGCAGGATGAAGATGAGTAGGTTGGCGCTGTCCTGCCGGTGGCTCTCCTCAGCTTGCTTCTCAGACACTATCTCCTCGTCCATGGCTCTCGCCGCTCCGCCAGCGCCGTCCGAAGCTACAGCCCAACCAAGGGCGCCCACTGAGAGGAGTAACCAGAGCGGCCGTGTGAGCCGGCAGGCCAGGGGGCCGCCGCCACCGACGCTGCGGCGGAGGGGTGCCCGCAGCCAGCAGTGCCGAGCCATGACTCCTCCCGCCCCCCGCCCAGTTCCTCACCCACAGCGGCTTGTAGTCGGACCACTCCCCGAGGGCTCACGGGAAAGGGGCGGGGCCCAGCAAAGCCGGCGGAGTTCACGCAGCCACCACCTCTCTTAAAGGGGCAGTGACACTCCCAGAGCGTTTAGCCAGGTCCCTTCACCCTTCTTTCCCCTTTTGCACCAGATCCCTCAGCACCGGACTCTCATATTCATGCACTGCCATGGAATGAAAAAAAGACCATTGAATATAGCCCACTGCCTTTCGGAAAAGAAACCTCAGATCAGTGTAATCAAGCGGCTGTGGATTGTGTTAGGTCTACTTTGATCCTATTCTTGGAACTCTCAGGGGAAGTCATAACCCATCTCAATATTGTCCCCCAGTGTTTCTTAACAGGCTAAGAAGTTGTCCCCTTGGGAATGGCCTAAATCGCCATATCTGTAATTGATAGAGGATTCTCCTTGTTCTTTCCTCATTGGAAAAACAACAACACTGTAGTAGCTCATAAAAGAATGGACTCAGAGGCAAGGATTGTGCGTGTGTCTGTATGTTAAGTTTTCTTTACATGTAACCACTTGATATGTCATCTCTCACATCAGAAACCTGTACAGATAAATTCATTATTCTCACAAAGATAATTCAATCAGTTTGTGCTGAAATTTATCTGTGCTCCAAACACTCCCTTTGAAATCTTGTGGTATGGCCAGTCTCTCTCATCTTCCTCCCTTTTCCTGTTGTTTTAAAGCAAGTTTTCCCAGAACAGAAGTGTGGATCATGAGAAAGAAGATACCAACCAAGAGGACTCCTGGTGGCTAATTGGCCTCAAATTTATAAAAAGAACCTAGCACCCATTTAGAAACAGGGACCTCTCACCCTAGGCCACTTGCCACTTGCACTGACCACCTGCCTACAGTTTCTGCCATCTGAGCCAACCTTTATAAAGGAGATCTGGAATTATATTTCAACCAATAGGACTGAGAGGTGCCCTATCCAATCAGAGCTGTGTAGCTATAGTCTAATTAGCATTTTTGCCAACCAGTCAGGACAGTGCTTTTGGGGCCAATCAAACTTCAAGAATTTTGAGTCTTCATTTGCATGAGGACAGACCAATCAGGGACCAGGGTGGAGACTTCTCTCTATATAAGATGAGCTCCCCTGTGACTGGAGAGTACATTTCCTTTGTTCACAAAAAACCCAAAGTTTTCTGGCAAGTAGACCCAAGCAAGCAGTGTAGCCAGAGAGTAATCTGGTCCCAGGGCCCTTCCTCACAGGCAGCCTCCTAGATGTAATTGAGTTGTACCACTAAATAAAGTTCCCTTCTCCAGTGCACCTCAAATTGGGGATTCCTAGTGAAGTTAAATTTGGTGCTAATGACCATTGGTTGACAAGTCCCTTTGACACCATCTTTCTCCTCCCTTCCTCAAATAATATTTTTTCTGTTCTCTGCCTCTCAACCCAGTACACCATAATTTTCAGTTCTCACCTCTTTGAGAACAGGGATTTCTATTTTCCACATACTTCTCAGATACTCCTTAGTCTGTGTGGGCTTTTTGTTCTCTCTAGACTTTCATTTCTACCTCCACATAAATGAACTACAAGTCCCAAGCCCTGACCTGCCATCCTCCCTTCAGGCCTCTACCTGTTGGATTCTGGATACACATGCTGTTCAGGTTCCTACAGATCTCAAAAACTAAAAATGTGCTTAAATAAGCTCATTACTGTCCCCTACAAACATGCATTCTTTCTCAATTTTTTTATACTATCAATGGTATTACTATCAATCCAATTCCCATCATTCTGCCTAGAATTCATGATTCTCAAACATTTTCATCTCGTGGTCATATAACCTCCTTGCTAAAACAAGTAACATTCAGGCAACACCAATCTGCCCTGGTGTAGATTTACTCCCACTAACCAGCTCTTTAAATTCTGTAAGGACAGTGAACTTAAAAAACAGGTGCTAAAATGGTGTTCAACTTCAAGTTGGGTCAAGAACTGTCCCAGTAATTGTGAGCCTATTCTCTCTTAGTACCTGAGTCTCTCTGCGCCTTCCCAAGAAATCTCATGGGTGCCTGTCCCCTGACTCCAGCCTAACCTCACTGCCATGTTCACACAGGGCTGGGCTTTGTAAACGCAAGGACCCTAGATGAGGATCCTTCCAAGACTCTCCACTACCCTCTCCCCAGACCTATCTTGGTTACCCCAGAAGGCTAGCAAAGGAGTTTACCTTCTTCATCAGGACTGATCATCAAATCCAAGGCTGTTTTGCTTCAGCACAAAATCGTTTTTCCTTCTCCTGTTTGGAACTTGAAAAAACAAAGTCACAGATTACTTGCCTGACCAGTTAGCAAGTCTTCAAGCCACAGACTCTACCTCTGTTTATATGACCCAAGCAATTTAGTTGACACTCCCAGCAACCTCTTTACATGAGAATTCCGAAAGGAATATTGAGATGACAATAACTCTTTCAAGTGGGCCAATCCCCATGAGCCTTTAGCCCCACTAAGAATGTACTTCTCTCTCACCCCCAACACTGCTTTATGCTTCTGACTCTCACCTCCCAGTTTCTCCTCTCACTATTGCCCTCCCTACCAATTCTCCTTGTGTGCTATCTGGAATGCCCTTCCTTATGAACAAACTACCAAGGCTTCTCAGTTGCTGCATTGATGGTCCCTCGGTCTCCTTTTACCAGTAAATAAATCTCGCCTGGGGCATCAAATGCTCTGAAGCTGTTTCAAGTGGAGGCTGATCATTTTCTCACCACCCCACTGTCCTACACACACGGACACGCAATGCCTGCTCTGTATCATGTGGCCTGAAGAAGGAGTTGGCACTGGGCTCACTCCCCATTGTTGTTCTAAGCTCATTATTCCTCCACCCCTCACCGAAGCTTGAACCACCTCTCTTGTCCTTGTTGCTGTCATCTAATGGCTTCCTGGTCACTCCCATACATTCACAGAGGACTTGGGTATATAGTTCACAGCTTCCTCCCCTTCTCACTCCTGCTGCTCCCTCCACCCCAGCCCTGTCATCATCCTTAGTGACTTCTGTGATCATACATACATGTCACCTGGAATTTAAACCTTGCCTCCTTTTTCACTGAGAAAAAGAAGATTCTCAAGAAAACAGTCCTCACCTTTCTTATCCTGCATGCAATCTGCTTAAATATCCCACCAGTACTCATCCTTTCTTCCTTTCCTCCAGCCCCAGTGTAAGAGGTGTTTCCTCCTCCCTTAAGAATCTATGCCTCAATCTGTACTCTGCATCCCATTACTTCCTTCCTGCCTCTTCTAGAATCTACTCCAACAATCATCTCCCAAAGAAGAGAGGATAGAAAAAGAGACAGTCTTAGGGCAGTAGTATAGGGAATGCCTGTATTCAGGAAGTAGAACAAGAACTAGGTCACAACTATCAGTTAGAAACCAGCATAATTATGCTGGAGTTTGTTATTTCCTAAATATACCAGCCTAGTATGCTAAAAAAGCAAACAAGATTTTCTGTGTCATTTTCGGTATCAAGGCCATTTGAAATGAATAATCATAATAACCTCAGACAGGTAACCTAGGATACTTTGTGCAGCTATGGTGTGAAAACCCAAGAGAAATAGTAAATCTGGAAATGGTCCAGAGAAGAGCAATTAAAATAATCAAAGGGAAGCAGCAGCTGATGTTTTAGGAAAGACTAAAGGTATAAAGAAACTCTTCAGTCTGGAAAAACAACTAGAAGAGCTAACAGCAGCATAACAGCAATAATAGTAATTGGTTAACATTTATTGCGTGCTCATTATGTGGGAGATTATTCTAAACAAGTTATATGTACAGTCTTAATCCTGACAACAATCTTATCAGGTAAGTACTATTACTGTCCCCTTTACAGATGGGGAAACTGAAGCATAGTGAAGTTAGGTAACTTGTCCAATCTCCCAGAGGTAGTAAAGGAGAAGCCAGGATTCAAACCCAATCTGATTCTAGAGCATATGCTTTTAATCACAGTATAATAGTATGAACCTTACAGCAAACAAATCTTAAAGATATAAATCAAGTAACCACAGTTTTGTTTACTAAGTTTCAAAACTCAAAAAATACCAAGGGACCACTTAATGCTTTAAGAGGAATATAATGTTTTGTTATTTGAATTTCTTACACTGAGCGCACATCACTTTTGTAAAGAAAAAAATTAAAAGGATGCAATTTCAATACAAATATTGAAAATATTAGTTTACCCAGAAGGAAGTAAACTTCTAGAATTTGTTACCCAGGGATGTTGTAATAAGTATAAATTGCTTGAAGAAAGCTTTAGTACTAACAATAGATATATACCTCTTATAAATACCTATCATAGTCAGGAATGTATTCCTAAGGAAAGTGGAGCTTTGAACCAGGTAGAAAAGGAGAGAGTGTGCTAGATGGAGAGAGAGTCTGTGTGAAAAAAGGAGACATGGGTGAGTGGTGTATGAAGTATCTCATGTAGTTGAGTGGCATACAACAAAGTTAATTAACTTGAGGACAATTCTGGAATTGTAGTGTTTTCTTTTCAACAGACTATCCAGGGAAACTAGATGAGTCTTCATAAATAACATCTGGGTAGGAAACAATATAAAGATCATTATCCCCACCTTTAACAACATCTACAACATTTTGGGAAAACTAAAAGCACTTCTGGGGTCACCTAAGATTTGAAATACTCTGTCATGGAGTTTGACTTTTGTTTCAAGAGCTCATGAAAGTGTTTTCACTAGCTGCATCTTGCACCTCGCAGATGAACTCTGATCTAGAGAACAGTGTATGAGTGGATCCAAGGTACTTATTTGAATGATACAGTCTGTGGTAACCTACAAATACCTTGACTTCCCTTTAGGTTGGAATTACAGATAAGACAACTAAAATTAAGGTGACCAACCATTCTCCTTTAGGGAGGACAGTCCTCCTTTTGGAAGTTCTGTCCTCCCTCAAAAAGTGTCCTCCTAGATATCCTTCTTTTCGATGTGTAATACTAGATGTCCTCCTTTTCTTTCTTTCTTTTTTTTTTTTTTTGGTTTTGCAATCTATTTCTTTTCTTTTCTTTCTTTTTTTTGATTGTTAAATTTATTGGGGTGACATTGATTGGTAACAATTAGATAGTTTCCGGATGTACAAGTCCACATCACATCACCTATGCTTCGCATTATGTGCTCACCACCCAGAATCAGCTGTCCTCCTTTTCATTGGAAAAAGTCGGTCACCTTACTAAAATCCCACTCCATGAATATGAGTTAACCACTTATTTCTAGAAAATATAAAACTAGCCTAGTTTCTTTTGCCCTCAGTGCATGGGTAAGAGATTCAAAGAGAGTGGGGAATGCATTGTAAGAGGGTAATGGAGAAAACAAAATTTAATGCCTGGACACAAGTCACTTCCTTGAAGAGTAGAATAATGTATTAGTGGCTTATACAAATATCAGATTCCTTACTGGCTCTTTTTCTATACTCTTTTTGAAAGAAAGAAACAATGGGGAAGCCAGGATGGCTCAGTGGGTTAAGCACTCACTTTGCAGCGCTGGGGAACTTTGCAGCGCTGGGGACTGAGGTTCGTATCCTGGCCCCGGCCAGTGTGTCACCTCCTTTAAGAAAACTCCTTATCATTTTCTGCTTCAGATAAATTAAGATTAGAAAAGGTAATTTTTTTTTTTTTTATCTTTTCACATTTATAGAGAGAAATTATCTTTTTGTCTTCAGTGCATAGTTATTTCTATTTTTTACTTTTTGACAGATAGAGAGAGAGACAGAGACAGAGACAGTTAGAGAACCGAACTGTGGGAACTCCCCAGTTCAGCACGTGGGTCCTGCCTGGGCCGGAGCCGGGATTCGATCCTCGGTC
>PVKE010046224.1:0-12336 GCA_004027555.1 Craseonycteris thonglongyai | reverse complement strand
GAGTAAATTGTAGATCATAAGTCTGGTGTGGAAGGTTCATTGTAGGGAACTAATAGATGCATAGCTAGAAAAGTAAGGTAAAGGTAAATTAAGCATGTCGACTACCTGCATGTGGAATTTACATCTTATTTAATAATTATCAGGAATCTGATGAACATGTTTAAGAGGCATGATGCAATTATTTTAAAAAATATTTATCTTGAAGTTATGTACAGGGTAGAATGAAACAGAAAGAAAATAAAGGTTAGAGGTCCAGATAGGGATCCATTGCCAATGTTCAGATATAAAGAGATGAAGTTTGCTTTAGGATGAAGGGTAGGAGTGTTTCCCCCTGCACCCCCCTCCCCAATCTAAAGGAACTCTTACTCCTCTCGCCATCATCATTTTCTTCATCATCGTTCAACATCTTCTCTTTATTGAGTGCTTAGCATGTGCTGAGCATTGTGCAATGTAGCATTTTATGTCCATGTTCCCCTTTCAGATTTAAAACAGGACTATGACATATATACAGTTATTATTCCTTATTTATAAATGACAGAACTGAGTTGACAGGAGTTCAATTCCCTTCCTCAAACACACAGGCTAGGTAAATGGCATAGTCAAGATGTATTTAAGCATGGAGCTTTGTATGGACTTAAACCACAATACATCTATCCAGTGCATTTGTAATGTGTGAAAAGTCCACAAAATGTGGTGATTGTTGGAATTAGTGAAAGAGAGAAGGAAAGGTCAGAGATGACACTCAGTTCTGTGCATGGGACACTGGAAGAATGTGGGTACCATCAATGAACTCATTGAGTCATACGTGCAATCAGAAATAACAAGAGTAGGGAAAGCTGGGATGGCTCAGTGGATTAAGAGATCACTTTGCAGCCCCAGGGACCAAGGATTGAATCCAGGCCCCAACCCGTGCGGACCCATATGCTGAACCATGGTGAGACCCCGGCCTTGTTCCTGCCCTGTGCAGCCCTGCACCCACCTGTAAAATAAAACTATGTGGAAAAACCAATGATGTACAACTATGGAGACTGTTCTAGGCCCTCACCCTTCTCTCTGTCTCTGTATCTCTCTCTCTCTGTCAAAAACAATAAAAAAAATAATAAACCTTAAAAAAAATAACAAATCTTAAAAAAAATAACAAGAGCTAATATTCTCGGGATGGTTAATATAAGCGAGGAAATATGCTAAATACTGAACACCCATTTTTCTCATTTAACTCATAACACTATCAATATTACAAATAAGGAAAAGAAGCCCCCGAAAGAAATAGGTGGTAAATCACAAGTTGGAATATAACATGGACAGTTTTACTTGAGTCTATAAACCTAACACCTATGCTGTACACAAAGACCCTAGTTTGTTTTTAGAGAAATCACAGTTGAGGGCCAGCAGTGACATCTTTTATTACTGATTGGATGATTTACCTATTTTAAATAATTTATTCCCCAACTTATTTGAAAACAATTTCCAAGCACTTTATACACAGAAATACACTTCAACACAAAAAGATTTAAGACACAAAATGAAGTAGATAGTACATGTGTATATAAAAAGATGGGTGTTCAAATAGTAAGAGTTTTCTTTAGTGGTAGATGATGAGAGATCTTAATTTAAACTTATTAAGGCTTTTCTTCCCCTTCCCTAAGATGTCTATAGTAATTGTTATAAAACTTCTATAATGTGAACAAAATAATCTTTCTGGGGGAAAAAATGAAGAACAATTCAGAGAAGAAAATGGAGCAAAGAGAGGGCAAGGGTAGATTACCCACTGAAGCCAGGAGTGCGGCTGGAACACAGTCATACTTTCGACATCACATCATGAGAAGTGAGAGTTAGTGCAAGCATACAGATTCTCCTCCTAAATCTCAAACGCTTCGGCCTCTAAACTGCCTCTCCTCTCTGTTGAAGAGAGAACCAACCACAAGGCACAGCAAGTCACAGCACAATTGCTCACACTGCAAAGCCTGACAACTAAAGTCAATGAAATCAGAACAAACTCCTTGTGAATGGATCCCTGGACTCTTCTGATAAAGGGACTGTGTAACCAATTAGATTGGACAATGAATAAGTCGGGGGAGGGGGGAAACTTTTTTATCAAACTGACTTTTCTCATAGAAGACTTCGCTGCCTGCTAGCCTCTCCCACATATTATCTTACAGACTCAAGAGTACAGATCACTCAAGGAAAGAAGTTGTATTGCCTATGACATTAACTTTCCCCTCTTCAATATCTATCTCTACCCCTTTTCACTTTGCAAAGGCAGAGACTGCCCTGGGCCTGTTCACTACTTTATTCCCTGTGCTTGGCAGTAGGTACTCAAAAATAAAAATGTTGAAATAAAGTGAACAGAGCCAAAATAAAATTCTGGCAAGAGCAAAGAATCCTTTAAACCCACAAAATGTTAATGTTCTCCCATGATTTGCACTATTATAGGAGAAGGTTTAATTCATCATTGACTTCATGATAATGCTATTTTACCCCATATTAAACTCTGTAGTATATCAATAGTATCTAAGTACTCAGAAATTTAAGCAATATACTATGAAGTATAAGCAATTGACATCTGAGAAACACACATTTTTTCCCCGGTATTCTCTTTAACACTAGGAATTACCATTTCTCATTTAAGGTTCTAAACTGTTTCTAGAGATCGTTTTTTGTTTTGTTTTTTAAAGTAGTCTCAAAGGCCGAAACTTTCTTTCTCTACATGGAGCTGAAAGGAAGATTCTGAGAGCCAGTATTCCTCTTTCCACAGTAAGCAATATTTGATATTCCAAAGCTCTGGGTTCCGGGCCTATACCGGTAGATCATAATAGCATATGTACAGATAATTATATTTCATCTACTCACCTCATACTGTGACAGATGAATATGATCACTACTGCTAATCGTCACCATAATTATTATCACTGACCATTTACTACCGCTAGCCACTGGGCTAAACTATTTATGAGCATTATCTTTTTAATGCTCTGAGACGCGTGTTAAATGTCATCTAGTCCAGCGCTGAGTGTATGATTTATGAGTCCTCTCTCCAACTCTCCCCAGTGGGAGAGACTGATATGTAAATAATGAACTGTAGGCCTGAGGATGTAATGAGTGTCATAAGAAAGAAGGAAGCCAGGCAGCATTGGGGACAGAGCAGGAGAGCCACTTCCGTGGGGAGGATGGATACTGCTTCTAACACAAGGGATGGTTGAACAGAGTCCTGAAAGATAAGAGAGGATTTGTCACATGGTCGAGTGAGTAAGAAAGAACCGAATAAATATATAAGAAGATTTGCTAGGAATTGTGGATGTACTGAGACTATGGATTAGTTGGAGCTGGGGTGAGGATGAAGGAGAAGAGAATTTAGAAAGGGCTCCTTTTTATATCTGACACTAAGCTCATCTGTATTCTTACACATCAGGTGAAACATTTAATTTGGGGGAGGAGGGTTCCATGTTCTGAATTGTAGAGTGAAAAAAATGTTTAATTAAATTCTACTACAATATTTCTACATGTCAAGCACAGGAGTTACCATTGACATATAAAGGGTGTCCCAAAATTCACACAAGAAGTAATTTTGATAGAAAACACAGGTTTATAATTAAAAATTGTGAATTTTCATTGCTCAACAATGAAAATATGTTGTTTTTCATGTAGCGCTCCATTTTTAATAATCCTGTACTGTCAGCTGTCATGCGGTCCTTTTTTCGTTGGCAACACTTTACCGCACAAATGACGCAAAATTTAAATCTTGCGTGAATTTGGGACACCCTTTACTTTCTCACTAAAACAAATTCATGATATGTTTTCCCACGATACAAGAAAAGACATTAAAAAATTTAAATCTGCCCAACATTATACAGTTTATATGCACAAGCCATTCATTGGTTCAGTTGTTTCTTGAGAGTCCATGCTGTGTTTGTCAAAATTAAATTCAGGTCAGCCGGATTCAAAAACATTTGTTTGAACCACTACACGGCACTTGTCTCTCCTTTAGTATCAGAAAGGAAATGTTCTTCTTCATGTCTATGGTACCTTTAAAACTCTCAGATGACTCAAACACAAAGTCCTGTTCTGCAGAAATCAGAGTGCAAGGCTACTATACACATTTCTTGTCCAGAGCTTTACAAAGACTTAACATGAGGTTGTGCATCACTAGTGTAGCAATGCTCTGAGCACCCATTGAGTTAATCGCTGAGGGCATTTCACTGACAAATCCCATTTTTCAGGGCACTTATGATCTAGCAGTTAACATTTCTCTTGTGTGAAATAGGGTAAGACAAGGGAGTACTTTACTCATAAAAAACAGTATGCTCAAAATAGTTATTAAGTCTTAAATGATCACATGAGATAGATAATTAAAGATGAGGTTCCTAAGCCTAAATGTAGGGCTGTGGTTGAAAAACTTCTCACAGTGTTGATCTGGTTGCTTCATACAGAATCTGACAAAATAGTAAATAGTTATCATTAATACTTCCCTCAATCACATTCAGATAGTGTAATAGAGACTTACTGAAGATAGATGATTGACCTTCGGCCCAGAGCTGGTTCAGCAATGGAGCGAGGATTTACTCCAAGTTGCCTGAATGCAGAGACCATGGTCTTCACTTTGCCACTATAGCTCCTCTCTCATAGGATGGTGGTGAAAATTACATGGAATAACGCAGGCAAAGGGTTTAGCAGGGAGTGTGTCAAAGAAGTGCTCTCTTTTGAAATCAGTTTCCTTGACAAACATTTCTAATAGCTGCCAAGCATTGTTTCTGGCACTGAATAAATAAAATAAAATTCACATACATCCCTGGCTCCACTGAGCTCTCATGTTACTGGGGGACACACAATAAGCATAAATAAGCTCCATGCTAGATGATAACAAATTGCTATGAAAAAAACATAGTAATAAAGTGCAGAGGTGATAGGAAGTATCCAGGTGGGGTTGCAATTTGAGATTAGGAAAAGCCTAACCAAGTAGGTGCTATTTCTATTTGGCTCAAGGTTGGAAGGCAGTGGGCCATGCGGATGCAGGGAGGTGGTGGTGGTGGGCATTCCAGGAGGAGCTCAGAGCAAGTACAAGAGCTCCAGAGCCGGGCACTGACATCCAAGTTCCAGGAACTGCAGGAAGCCAGTGAGGCTGGAGGGAGTGAGAGGCTAGGACAGCAGCCGATCAAGGGCAGCAGGCATTAACGGCAGGGCAGCGTGTGCAGACCACACTGTGCTTCTTAGGCCATTATACATGGACTTGGGCTTTTACTCGGAGTGAGGTCCCATAGGAGGTGCCCTGATCTGAGGCAGGCTTTAATATCTCACTGACTGCAATGATGACAGAAGAATTTGCATAAGAATGGAGGTAAGCAGACAGCCAGTGCAAAAATCCAGCTGAGAGATGGTGCTGGCTGAGGTCAGGGTGGGAGCTGTGGAGGTGGTAAAAGGAAGCAGATACAAGATGCGGTTAATCCTTTTGAAGTTGGTGTTTGGCCAAAATTACAACTAGTCAATGGCTGCGCTGAGGTGCGCTACACTGTTTGTCTCTGAAATGTATTAAGCTCCCACTCTCTGACAGGCATTCTGCCAGGCACTGCAGAGGAAAGAGATGAGGGTGACTATCTCTGACCCTTTAAGAGCTCAGCTTTAGTAAGAGGACATCATTACTATATGTGGAGGCAGACTGTGGCCATATGCATTCTATGCATACATGTATGTATACAAGGCCATTGAATACTATGGAAAGATACGTTGGGTGAAGGGGTCCACCTCATTCAGGGGTCCAATTAATATTTATTGGGTGCATTTTAGGTGCTAGAGATAGAGCTATGTCTACACTAGACAACGTTTCCTGATCTCGTGGAGCTTACGTTCTAACAAGACAGACAATTATCAAGATAAATATGTATATTATATGGCATATTGAAAGATAATAATGAGAGACTTAATAAGATCAAACCCATATCCGCACAACACTATAACAGTGACAAATTAGGAACAAAGTAACATCCACAGAAAAGGAACTGGTTTGATAAAAGTGGTATGTCCAGCCTACAAATTAGTATCAATAGTTAAAAAATACATAAGTAGATCTTATTAACCAATGATACTAGTCACACCTCAAGACATATTACTGGGTCAAAAGAACAAGATGATGCATGAAGCACAAAGTATAATGCTATACACACACACTGTGTGTGTGTGTGTGCGTGTGTGTGTATCCATTATATTTTGGGGGAAGATGTATTGGGTGAAGAGCTCCACCTTGTTCAGGGATCCGAAAGGATTCCCGATGCTTCACATCATTTGCTTCAAACGCTCTGGGGAACGGAGCTCCAACCCCTCCTTTCTCAGCCATGGGTCAGTCTTCATGTAATTATCTTCAGCACTGTGGCTGTGCCATCCTGTGTTATAAGCTCACCTTGGGAACAGCACTGACAATGAGGTACTGTGGTCTGTCTCTACAAAAGTTGAGACCCTTAGAATGTACAGAATCAGTTCTGGGTAAAAACAAGATTTCTTCAATTTCCTTCCCTTCTCCCAGGGCCTTCTTAAAGGTCTGGAGGTGACAGGAGCCCCATTGTGACCTCCTCTCTCCTTTTCCTTTGTCACCATCTTCTCACCCAGGGCTTCATGCCCTTCAGCCTTCCCAAGATCAGTAAACGTGATAAAGCACTGCTGCCAATGTACTAGCTGATAAGGTTTGTGTTTACAGGCCCTTCCATCTCCCTGATCTGTGAGTTTTATTTTTAAAGGGGGGTTTAGGAGCCACAAGCATTGCATGAGTTGTATGTGAGAAAACTGGTCTTTACCCACAAACCCCTGTCCATAAATTCAGCGATTAAAATATGAATACTAATTCTCCCACCATCATCATTGTACACAGTTTAAATGTGATCGTTATTATTAACCTTCTCACCTCCTGTGGTATACAGACTGGGAAATGCTATTCACAGATCCCTGCCCCCAGCCCTGCTTCTTCTGAAGCTGGGAAGGTATTTGCCTGGACTGTGCTAGGTTTAAAAGGCCAAGAATTGTTCTTCTCCTCTATTTCAAGTACTGCCTAACATTCTTACTCCTTATACATTTATAAAGTGCTGGAACACGCCTTATCTCACTTAACATTCACAATGACACTGGGGCCGATGCTATTTCCCCCACTTTATTGGTAAGAAACTGGGCTCAGAAGTCAGAAGTCACTTACCCAAGTTGTTACAAAGCTGGGATGCAACCTAAGGCATCTTCTTCCAGACCCTAGCGCATGCTTCACAGCCCAGGCTTGGCCCTGAAGGAGGCTTTGCCATAGGGACCTTCTCCCCTGCAGCCTTGCCCAGACCAGGAAGTGTTTCCCTCTTTCTACTCAAGGGCACATGGCAGTGCTGGCTGATGAACAAGATGCAGAGGAGGGGGCACTTGAACTTGACTGATACTATTATTAGGTGTGTAATTGTCTGCACCTAGTGTGGGGCCTAGGTGCCACACCTGTAGGTACCTTGAGTCTCTTCACTCCTGTGTTCCCGTGTTTATCTGTCTCTGTGTCCTTTGAAGTCATCAGAGAGAAGGCTCATTCCTGCCTCGGGATGTTTACATATCGTATTCCCTTTGCAGGTTCCTCTCTTCCTTTAGATTCTAATTAGGCAGAACAGACTTCCTATGGACAGAAACCAATGGTGCTGTGCCTAGTCTCACTGTGCTAAATTTAAAGTGTCAGTAGGCTGATCACATGTAGCATTTGAAATGAGACAGTACAGTTGTTTTCTGTCCCATTTAAAAGGGGATGTCTGGTCAGCCAAATTTTACTGCTCACAACTCAAATGTAATTGACTCAAGGAAACTGGTCGGTTGAACTGTGTTCCCCCTCAAAAGATATGGTCAAGTCCCAACTCCCGGCACCTATGAATGTGACTTTATTGGGAAATATGATCTCTGCAGATATAAGTTGAGGTCATACTGAAGTAGGGGGAGTCCTAATCCAGTGATTGGTGTCTTTTGAAGAAAAGGAAGATTTACATACAAACGCACAGGTGCACACAGGGGCTAACACCATGTGGAGCTAGAGGTAAAGATTGAGTGGTGCCTCTATAAGCCAAGGGACACCAAGGATTCACAGCAACTCCCCAGAAGCTGGGGAGAGGTATAGACAAGATCTCAGCAGAGCCTCCAGAAAGAACCAACCCAGCTGACCCCGGCATTCGGAACTGAGAGCGAATAAAATTCTGTTGTATTAATCCACCCAGTTTGTGGTCATTTGTTACAGTGGCCCCAGGACATGGACACAGAGCCTTCCTGATCAGGCCCCGTTCTCCTAGTAGATGTGTTCATAGCATCAACTAAGTTTTTCTAAATTGTGTTGTGGTTATGGTTGCCTGAGATTTTGGATCAATATTTACCCCCCCACCCCCAACCTGCTAAAATGAAAGCCCTGTGAAAACAGAGATAATGTTGGGTTTGTTCACCATAGTGACTATCGTGAGTACAGAATGCAATAAATACTTTTTAAATGAAAGAAAGAGCAAATGAATGAGTAGATTGATGAATGACAATTATAAGAGTTATAATTTTGGTGTTGGGGGTAGAGGTGTGGAAAAGGGGTCTATCTGAGCAAAACAAAGAGCTTCCTTTCTTCCTCTCCCCCCCACCCCCATCCCTGTCTCTCTCTTTCTCTTGCTTTTGCCAAGATAGAGTCAGAACATTTGTCTTTTGAAAAGTCTGTGGGGAATAAGATCGACAAAACAGTTCACAACATCAGGGAAAACTGTCAACGCTGACACTGATGATAAATACTATAAAACCATGAAAAATGAAAACAAATGTCTTCTTTCTATAAGTTAGAGAAATTGGATGCTCTTCATCATTCTGTCTTATTATCAAACAGCACAATAATTATTTGTATCATCAATTTTGTATATAATCTAAAATTGGAGACAATTTTTATTCACATTTTTTCTGTCTGCAAAGTTATCTATTTATGAACAAAATCACAAACTCATACATCTTAGAAATTACAGAAAAATGATGCTACATAATGGTTTAGGGCAAGAGTTCTGGAGTCAAATCCTAGACTTAAGGACCAGGTCTAACCACTTACTGTGTGACCTTGGATACATTACTTAACTTGTCTCTGCCCAGCTTTTAATTTCTATCTCATAGGGCTGTTGTTTGAATTGAAAAGGCTAATATATGCAAATACACACAAAAGTAATTGGCACATAGTGGAACTCAATACATTTTAGCATTATTAATGCTATTAGACATCTGATTTGCTGAGTAGTCTTTGATATAATCTCATCTATCGATGTCCTAATTACAAATTACAAATAATTTTCCTTTTTCATCTTTCAGAATTAGAAAGCAATGAATAACACAGACAGGTGAGTGATGTGTGGGGTTAGGAATGGCAAAGAGATTTGGCAAACACATTTCTTTGTAACAAAAGCTGAAAGCTTAATTAATCTTTTAATTTGGGGCAAGAGACTAGGAAGCATAAAATAAAACGTCAAAAAATGGAATTAATGGAATTAAAATGCCCTGATTCTATTTTTTTAAAGGCATTAATTTATTTTTATGGTAATTTTTTTATGTTCAAATTTTTGCAGTTTAGTTTCAGTCTTGTCACGTCTAAATTTCAAAGGACTGTTAAAAACTCAGATGAACAGAATGGTTGGTTTAAAGACTCAGAATTACAATTAACTTGGGGGTTCAACGTCTGATCAGACACATCAGATTTTAGGAGAAAATCAAATCTATTAAGCAGATCTGTGGCATTTGCTCCTTCTCAAAGAAATAATTTCTTCTAACAGCATATTCAATAATTTTTTTGTTGAAGAACTTCATGGCCATTTAATATATTTAGGCCGTTGATCAGAACAGCCAGGCTAGAATTTAGCCCTTCTGTGGTGTCAAATAGGATCACGGCCATTCAATCTCAGATTTAATATTGATTTGTCTGCTGGCAGTCAGTAGCTATTGCCTCCACTAGAAAAATACTGAGGTTTAAAAAATTCCTTTACGATTCTACTTTGGCTGAAGAAGATCAAGTTCATTTTTCAAAGGGATGCCAACAGCTTGTTATCTTTTTGAGTGTTTCCCATCTTGTCTTTGTGGCTAATTTGGGGGTCACCATCATCTTTGGGGACAGCTAAAATGTAATGGTGGGCTGTCTATACCACAGGCAGTCACCACCCCAGGCCAGAAGTGCCTGAGGGATGGAGAGGCCATGCAGACAAATGAGCCACCCCGACAAGATTCCTACAGATCCTATAATTGTGTAGGGAAATTGATAGGCTATGCTTGTCAAAACCACTGCTTGTCATTCTCCCAGCTTCCTTCCCTCCCGCCCTCTTTGTGGCTGGCAATTTCCAGCTGCAGCTGTTACATCTGATGTGAAATCTGGCCTCTCTGCTTCCCTGACTGTGCCTCTGGGTTACTTCCCCTTGTGAGACTCTATCTTTCTCAAACTTTTCTTTTCGCTTAGCATTGTGCGAATTCGTTCTTTATTGTTGAGAGCCAGAGTTTATCTTTGAAAAAGATACAGTAAAGATGGAAATAACTGTCACATGAAGAAAACACAACACAGAACTGAACTGTCCTGACAGGCATAGAAATTAAACTTTATGTCTCTTGTCCTTTTGACCAAAGTAATGTACATATGTGGCTCAGTTTATCAAATTGTGACAAATATAGAGTTTGTGTAAGGTTCTACACTGGAGGCTGAGTAGCTTGAAGGCACAGGACAATAGAAAGAAGTACATTCAAGCAAGCCAATTTGTTTTCTAGGAGACCATTTTTAGAGGTAGAACCGGAAGCATTTTGTTCCCCCATTTTTAAATTTAGACTGAGGATGAGTATTCGTGCTCAAGTTACAGTCAAACCAATGGGACTCTTATGGGGGTGATTTATGTGCTGAATATGGCAGTTTATAGATAGCTAAATTAAGTGCTCTTTAACAAGCTTATGGGGAAGCCGGGATGGCTCAGTGGGTTGGGTGCTCACTTTGCAGCGCCGGGGACGGAGGATCGAGTCCCAGCCCTGGCCCGTGCGGACCCACATGCTGAATTGGGGAGCTCCCCCAGTTCAATTCTCTCTCTGTCTCTGTATCTCTCTCTCTCTCTCTCTCTTTCTCTCTCTCTCTCAAAAATAAATAAATAAAAAAAATATTTTTTAACAAGCTTGAACAAAGAAAATCTGAATTGGTTGAGGGGATAAAAGAGAAAAGCAAAGTGGCATCAACTGCAGGGTTTCCCCTCCACATCCACTCCACAAGGAAGGATACTCTCAAGGCTGCAGGTTTTATTTCCTTAGACCAGGGATTTCCAACCGTGTGCCCGCGGGCACCGCCTGATTTGTGTGCACCCACCATTATTTGACTGCATCAGAAGTTTTTCATAAACACTAAGTAAAACTATAATTTATTTTTATACATTTGTTAGAATTTTAAAATATTGTTTGAGTATCTACGCAGGTTTATTATATTCGTTGGTATGTTTGTGATATCGTATGTATAAGTTTTTCCCTAGCTTTCGCCTTTGTACATGTCGCGTCTTGTTTAGCCGCTGCGCTCTTTAAACTCTCCTCCCCCCACCGGGAGGCGCCAAGTTGCCGTTCTGATTGCAGTTGCTGGACTGATCGGGTCGTGACGGTTAGCTAGGATCACAGTGTTTTGATAGATTCGATTTTAAATGAAGTAAAAGCGAGGTAGGTACTCTATTATTATGGTGGCAATTTGATATGATATTGTAGTTCTATAACTATTTTTATTTTTATTTTTTTAGTCCTAAAATGAGTGGACCAAATAAGAGAAAACGAACCTATAATTTTAACACAGACTGGGAGGAATCATATTGTTTCATTAATTTAAAAGGTAAATGCGTTGGCCCTTTGTATGGCAGTAGTATTGCAGTGCCGAAAAAACATAATGTTGAATGTCACTTTCAGACAAGTCATACCACTTTTGATACGAATTATCCACTTAAATCTGAAGTATGAAAGAAAAAAATAAATCAACTAAAATTAAGTTTAACTACTCAACAGACTGTTTTCACTAGACATGTGGAAAAACCTAAAAAGGCAACCATTGCTTCTTTCAAAATTTCTCACATGCTCACAAAAAAGAAAAAAACCTTTCCAGGATGGTGAATTGTTAAAAGAAGCATTTCTGACTGCTGCCGATTGTTTGTTTGAGGAATATTCTAACAAGCGTGAGATTATGTTGGCGATACAAGACCTACAGTTGTCAAATAACACAGTCACAAGAAGAATACATGCAATTTCAAAAGACTTGCAAACTCAGTTAAAGACTGACTTGGAAATATGTGACTGCTTCTCTCTGCAATTTGACGAGTCAACAGATATATCAGACACCGCACAGTT
>PVKE010046223.1:0-12336 GCA_004027555.1 Craseonycteris thonglongyai | reverse complement strand
TTATTGGGCTGACATTGGTTAATAAAATTATATAGATTTATATGTACAATTCTATAACACATCATCTGTATATTGTGGTGTGTTCACTACCCAGGGTCAGTTCTCCTTTCATCACTGTGTATTTGAGCCCCTTTAACTTTTTCTACCACATCCTACCAAGTATATATTTTGAGAGAAGAAATCTTCAATGCCTAGCATGGTGCTCAATGTTTAGTAAATTTTCACAGAAGTCTGAGGAAAGGAGTAGCCTGTTGTTGCTACTCGTTATTGTTACTGTTATTTAGAATATCCTACTTTTCAGGTTATGTCCTATATCAATGGAGTTTTATGTTACTCATAAAGAAAAGTTACTTTTCTCTCTTTGATATAGGGGAAATAGAAAAAATGGTGACTAAGTTACATAGTCACTTATAATAGGTAAAGAAATTCTTCCAGGAGTGTGCTTTTGAATAGCATACTTGACATGATTTGCCATCTTTATCATCCATCATCACCAGGAAATGTAAACAGACCCATAATTGTTCTTGGTTTTCTGATGTGCAACAAGATAAAAGTATATATGATGATCAGTTGAATTTCAGTGAAAAGGTGTTTGTTGGAGGCAGTGATATTTCCATTTATCTAATCTGTGTTTACTGGGAATCTAAAAAGTGTGCTTAATAGAATATCCCCATTTTCATCATCCTTTGATACAACATTTGCTCAAACTACCACCACATACAGGAGCACTTGTCCACAACTATTACCTTTTATTTTATTATCTATTATTTTAAAATAGGTAATTTTACAATTATTCAAGTAGATAATATGTTATAATATATAATATAATATATTTATATTATCTGAGGTTTATATAACTTTTTTGAAGGTTCTGTTTGAGGTTAATGCAAACAATATCTAGTAACACTTTTATTATCTTATTTCTAAAGTAATAATGCATATTCTATGTAGAATAATTTCCCCTCAAAAAACTTCAGATTTCTACTGAAATGTATTTAACTATATTAACATTAATGACAATTTAAAGTCTATTTTGAGCATCATTCTTAAATTGAAATATATTGCTTCTTTTCTGCAGAGTCTTTAAAATAAAACTTTTACATTTTATTTAAAATTACACTTAACATCTTTGGAAAGGTAATATTGAGAGCAAAATATAGATAAAATCCATAGGATTTTAACCAGTCTATAATTATACTTGAAATTGTCAGCACTTTTTCCCTAAAGTTGACAGAAAAAGTAAACCAAAGAAGAGCAAACATATAGATGACTTTAAAAACAATAACAACCAATAAATCTATTCAATATTCATAGAATTCTATGCAAAACACATATTGTTTTTTAAGTGTGCAGAGAGAGTCACAAAGATAGACTATATGCTAGTTCATAGAGGGCTCTCAATCAATTTTTAAAAATTTAAATCATACAAAGTATATTTTCTGATCACAGTAGAACTAAAGTAAAAATCAGTAATAGAAACATATCTAACAAATCCATAAATATTTGAAAATTAAATTGCACACTTTCAAATAAGTTGTCATTCAAAGGAGAAATCATAACAGGAGTTAGAAATACTTTAAACTGAATTATGAAAACTCATTATATCAAAAACTGATATGTTGACTAAGTTGAGTTGAGAGGGAGATAGCTTTATATGCTTGTATTAGAAGAGAGACAAAATCAATGTTATAATTATTCACCTGAAAGTACTATAAAAAAGAGAGCAAATTAAATCCAAAGCAAGTAAAAGAACTAAATTAATAAAGATTAAAAGCAGAAAATGATTAGTAGAAAATGTACAAAAAGAAAGAGAAAATCAATGAAAACAAAGGCTAGTTCTTAAAAATAATTAATAACCACATTTTTTAAAAAGACTAAGAAAACAGCAGGTAGAAAAATATATGTAGCTATATACTTATAACTATATATATATATATATACACACATATATATATATATACGTACATATATCTGTGTATTTATATGTGTTTGGTTATTTGTTTTATGTATATACAACAGAAATATATTTCTCATAGTTCTGGAGTCTGGGAAGTCTTAGATCAAGGGTGACCAAACTTCTGGCTTCCCGGGGCCACATTGGAAGAATTGTCTTGGGCCACACATAAAATACACCAATATTAACAATAGCTGATGAGCTAAAAAAAAGAAAAAAGAATCCTGTTTTAAGAAAATTTATGAATTTGTTCTGGGCCGCATTCAGAGCCGTCCTGGGCCTCACATGGCCCATGGGCTGTGGGGTTGGACAAGTTGGTCCTAGATCGAGACACCAGCAGATTCGCTGTCTAGTGAGAACTGGCTTCTTGGTTCATAAAGGGCTGTCTTCTCACTTCCTTCTTTCACTGTGGAAGGGGTGAGGGAGCTCTGTGGGGTTCCTTTAAGGGCGCTAATCCCTTTCATGAGGGCTCCACCCTAGTGACCTAGTTGCCTCTCAAAGGCCCCATGTCCTAACACCACCACATGGAGAATTCAATTTTATTATTAGAATTCTAGGAGACCACTCACATTCAGGCTATAGTGAGGTGGAGGTTGACAGAGAAGGGGCATGGGGGAACTTGGGGGGGTACAGAAAATATTACGTATCTTGATTATGGGGGTGATTACTCAGTATATACCTATCTTTGTCAAAGCTCATCAAACCTCACACTTAGTTTGGGCCACGATACCCCAGTAGAACTGATTTTCAAAGCTGCAAAAAATGTTTGGTGTGATACAGTAACATAATAATTACAACTATCAGGCCATCGAGAATAATTCTTAAGAAGTTGAATAGGCCCACTTAATATATGTCTGTCACCGACACTTTTTGAGAATTTCAACAAAATAAATTTGAACTTTTTGAGAAGTGAAATAAATTTGAACTCATTTTAAAGGGTATAAATAAAAAGGGAAAATGAAACAATAATATGTAATGATTATACGCTATGTAGTGAATTATTTTACTATTTACTCTCATTGTTTTTTCCCCAATTTACATATGAAAAATTGGAGACACAGAGACATGAAAAGTTGACACATGATCTCCATCTTTTAAAGTGACCAAGCTATCAATAAAGCTGCTGTCTGTCTACTTCCACACGCTGTTTCTTTTGTAACTGCATGAGGAATTCCTTCATGGAGATTTAGAATCTTTCTGAGTAGTCTCTATACTATGAAGTGATGTTTTGGATTTCTAGAATCTTCTTGAAACGCTTGGGCAGTACCCACTGTTTTAGAAAGCTTAACCTAAAGATTTCCTCTACTTTCCTTTGGAGCTTTTTTCTTGTTTACCCAGAATTTCTGAATTATCCTCAATTTCAACATCATACCTCACTAATTCAGACCCGAGAGATAACAGATGAGTGCAAAGTCCAAATTATAAGATATTCTTGAAGACATCTAGCTTCAACACTTTTAGATAGAGAGGATAACTTGAACTGCCCTAATGAAGGCCACCTGATCAAAGTGCTATGGATGAACAGATCAGAATAATTCCCAATTAACGTACCAAACTCCCCAAAATGCTGGCGATGAACACTTGTATTGTACATTCCTTTCACATGAAATACACTAAAATGCTTTAACAGTTTCTACCCCTAACTTGATAAATATTTTCATTTTATACCCGATTCGTCTAGAAATTCCTTCTTGGAGAATGACAAGAATAAAAAACTAATGCATAAACCTCCCTTAGGAGTGCATCACAAATGTGAAACTGGGAAAAGCAGGCAAGGAGAGGCTGAGCTACAGCACGAGTTACTAAAATGTCTGAAATCAAGAGCGATAGCAAAAGGCAGGTGTAAAGGTTAGTCCCCTGGAGTTGAAAGAGAATTCATTTGTATCACAAGTCCTAAGGATTCCTCTTGCAAGAGAAAATATTTGCAGTAGGGGACAGAGGAAAGCCTTTTTTATATTAATTTCTTGAGCTGCTTGGAGCCAGCACCAGGCCCGCTGCTGTTCCCTGTCACTTTTGGAGGTCTTTGAGCGGAGATCCAGCTGCATGCCTGTCCCAACAGTGGCGTTTTCTCTTCAAAGAACCGTGGCTACAGCCTCTCAGTTCTGGGCAGGAATTGAAAAGCCTTTGAAATCGGTGCAGCCTCACTGCACAGCTAGTAATAAGCATTGGAGGAAAACATGCAGCTCATTTGTTTAAAAGTTCATTCGCTTCAGTGTGATGTAGACAGATGTGAGGAGGTAGGTTTGGCTGCTGGGCCCCATGACAAAGTGGAGCAGGGTCTCTTTTCAAAGAGAGAGGCTCAGTGCTTCCCATTGCTGAGTTTCTGCAACAATGCCGCTTTGAACGGAAGAAAAAAAAAATAGAGAAGAAAGAAAGAGAAGAAGAGAGCTGATGCTGGTGGGAGAGGCTGACAGCTCAGTCCGCACTCAAAGTCTTTCTGGTGTCCGGGACGGAGAGGCACATCTGAAGGTGGGCTGAGGCCTGACTTCAGAACGGCCCAAAGAATTAATTTAAAAGAATATCCCCACCCATTCCCTGTAAAGGGAGCAACAGCAGGTTTGCTAAAATACTTCCTCGATCATAGGGCATTTAGCCATGTAGATTCCGCCTTATTCCCAGAGGACAATTTTTTCTGGGAAATAAATCTGAGACACAGTGGATTTGAGGGTGATTCCCTACGTGTTACAGATAAATAAAAACAGTGGTTGTTTTCTTCATCGAGTAGGGGGTCCCAGCATTCAACACGCATTACAAACGACAGTTTATTTTCTCCATAAACAATGCCCTTTGCCAGGAAGTGCCTGTTCATTAGTCATGATGCACGCGATGGAACAGTCATTTTGAGGTGTGGAGCCTTGGTTGCAGTTGAGATCTGGTCTTGCTAACCTACATAGACCTATTAGTGTGGAGGTCTGATGCTAATTCCACAAGCAAATGGATCCATTGTTAAATTCTTGCTGAAAGCTTAGAAATGGCTTTTATATTTAAATACCTTATTTTGAGAGCTGTCAGGCGACAGAGAATACAAAATCCCGTTGTTCAGAGTGCCAGAGATTTTTCAAGTCAATCTGAACAGGTACAGATGATAAAATCTAAAGGCTATGGTATGGGTTGGTTGTGTTTAAAAGCATCACTTTTTAAACCACACTAAATGTGTGGGCACAGTGAGCACAACCGTACAATTTAGCTGCTTGTAAGCTAAAAACAAAGCTTCACAGAAGTGAAAAGTCTAATGAGAAATGGGGTTGTGGGAGGACAATTATTTAATTGCATGCCTATAATTAGGCAACTGTGTGATCATTTGAGCCTGCTAAGCCCTGTGAAAATGAAGCCATCCACTGAAACGGTTCATCAATGGATAGAATTTGAACAAATCTCGAAAATTCAATGAAACCAAATGGTGCTCTGTGGGATGCGCTGGCTGAACGTTTACTGTAGAAGGAGCACAGGCTTGGAGCTGTATAAATCCAACCCTGAGCTGATTGCAGGTAGAAAGACCTTGGCCCATGTGTAACTGGCTGTAGGGTGGATTGCTGAGAAAGCAGGCTACAAAGTAATGTCTAGCGTTCAGGATATTCAGGAAGCTATGCCCTGGGATCCAGCACTTGAAGAAAAGAGGGAATGCAGGTCGAGATGCAGAAAAGAAACTTGAGTTGACATGCCTGTCTGACCAAAGCCCCAGATGCATACACACAGAGCTCTGGAGTTCAGACAGCTCTTGTGTGATGGCCAAGGTCCTCACAGTCTAGTGTCGGTCCACCATTGTATAAGGACCACTGAGTGAAGAGGTATAACCTTGAGTGAAGAGCTCTGCGCAGATAAAACTGTCCTTGATGGGCTCTCAGCTGAGGGCTATCTGCTGAATGCACTCCCAAAAGTGGGGAGAAATGGGCAGTGCATGACAATGGACTGACATTTCTATTTATTTATTTATTTATTTGTTTGTTTGTTTGTTTGTTTGTTTATTTATTTATTTATTGAGCCAGCAGGTAGCTCCCTGTATATGGAGATAACCATACCTACAACTCATAGTTTTGTTCTATTGCCTGGGCCCGAATGTGTGTATGCATCGCTATAGATTTCAAAATGGGTATCAGTTTTTAGAATAGCAGGCTAAGAAATCATCCAACAATTGATCACATACAATAACAAAGTAAAATTTGGGTTATGGAAAATATGTTGAAAAGATATGCCTCTACTGAGTGAGTGGTAACTGCTGATCTCTGTTATTATTCATAAACATTCCAAAAGGAAGGAATCAGTAGATGAATAGCATCCCAGGACATTTAAAGGAATTAGATTCACTCTATGATTAACAGGAAACATGCAGCTAATTCCCAGATTTTAGCAGTTCACACATGCAAACCCGTGCTTAGTTTGTAGGGCTACCGATAAATCATTCAGATAGCTTTTCTGAATTATTACAGCATAGACAGTGGCTGCTTTGTCTTTACAGAACTGTTGTTCCTTAACTTTTATTAAATCAAATATGGAATACCATATATAGTTTTCTGAAGCTCCGTAATAGTGCAGGGTGCCTTCTTATACCCCAGACCAAGTCTTCATGCATTTTTATTCTATTATAGTTTAGTAATACAGGAATATGGCTGTTTGTTTAGCTATAAGAAACTGACAACATTTAATGGTGCTGCTCCGTCATATATAAGTGCTGCTAGTTCGTTTTTTTATCAGTTACGACATTGCTCTAAACTGAATGTTTGTGTCCCTTTAAACTGTATAGGTTAAAACCATATCCCTAATGTAATGATATTTAGAGAAGAGGCCTTTGGGAGATGATTCTGTTACTTGTAAATGAATACACTTAGAAAAGCGACCCCAAATAGCTGCTTTTCCCCTCCTATCCCATGAGGACACAGAGATAAAAAGGCCCCCTACAAATGAGGAAGTGACTCTCACCAGACACCGAATTTACCAGAGCCTTGACCTTAGCCCTCCGAACCTCCAGAATGGCGAGAAATGATATTGTTATTTATGAGCTGCCCAATCTATGACATTTCGGTATAGCAGCTCAAATGGACCAAAACAAACACTGAACTCAAACTTATATATACTGCATACTTTATTTTTCTTTTGCCGAGTTTTAATACTGAAGCAGAGCTTACTAAGACATAACTGTTTATAAAAAATACATTACCAGTGTGCCCCACAAGTACTGCAGTGGAGTAGTATTTTAAATTCTGTGGGAGTCTGAAATCCTTAAATCTCTCTTTAGATTTTGAGCAATTATCATTTAGTTAAAAATATAAACCCACACAACAAAACATGTCACACAAATCGGTCCTTTGCAGATTTAGAGCAAAAGGCTAGAGGAATATATATTCCTCAGAACGCCAATGAGTTTGAAAAATATTGATTGTTCAAAGAGAGAGTGAGTTTATGTACTTTCCTTTCTTCAATGATGAATTTTAATGTATTAATTTCAGGAGGAAGTCAAATTACCACTGATCTTACATGATAATATGTTGTTTGTAGTCAAGTTGGTCACAAGATTCATTAAGGTGAATAAATTGTTGACAATGATAAGAATCTCATGTTTTATTTTGGCTTTACATAATAATAGGTATTTAGAGTATTTTACAATGTGTGAAAAGCTGATCATACTTCTGGTTAATCATAGATGTTTAGATATATTTTACTGTTAATATTTTCTGTGGCTTTGCCTGAAGTGCATTACTTTATCTGACTAAGCTAAATAATGGGTATTTCCCGTGGCTTTGCCTGAAGTCCAGTACTTTATCTGACTAAGCTAAATAATGTTATGCTTGAGGAGCTTTTATTTTGGTGTCCGGGAAATGAAGGGGAGATGCAGGCTTGCAGTGGGCTGGTTTGAATAATTTCAGCAGGTGGTGGGAAGCAGGAGTTGCGCCTACTTGTTTGTGCCTGGCCCTGAGCTGATCAGAGCCAGGAAATAGTGGCCCAAAGCATCTGAGCCCGATATAGAAGCGGGGACACAGGGGTCTGGGTTGGTTGCTTTGTGAAAGAAAGGCATGTTCCCATGGAAGTTATTCTCTAACTCTAGCAATGGGGTAGCCCTAGGATGGGGGTTCACTTTAGGTTCAGCAAACCCCAGATATCAAAACATTGGTAACAGTAACAAGGTGAATAAAGGAACTGAAAAAAAAAAAAAAAGCCTAGAAACAGACCTCCAATACTACCTAAATATTTACTGTAGGATTAAAAGAACATTGAAGATTGGTCTGAGCAGGGCTTTGAAAGATATCTAATGTACATCTTCATGTAAATCTGTATTTGTATTTTGTATTCTAATTACTGATAGGAGAAAAATAATAACCGCCAGAACTTTATCTTATACCTTCCACACAAATAAATTATAGATGTCCCCCCCATAAATGCTATGTTTCATTAGAAAGTACAGTAAAATAATTTTTAAATAATGTGTTGAGGAATATATATATATATTATAAAATCTAAAAAATACAGTTTTTAGAAAGTGTACCATTATTTTTAAATATTGATATTTGCTTTTTAAATAAACCACATAAATTTACAATTAAAATAAGGGCATGTTATTTAGCATCGAATACTTATTTTTAAGATTTCCTCTTTCTATAAAATTAATATTCTGTTGATATTGACAAAGGACTGTCGCTAGTTAGTGTTCAGTTGCCTATGTTTCTCATACATGTGTCATTCCGATGCTACATTAATCTAGATAATTAGCATATTTAAACTGCTTGCTTTATATTTGTGGTTATAGCAGAGGACTTTAATCCATAACTGATCATCTTTTTTCTTTTAACACAAAGCATGAAACAGATTCCAGCAGGCAAAACCAACCTCACAGATAAACTACACAAGACTGACCCCCAGTAAACCATCTGATATACTTGGTTTCTTGTGTTAGTCATAGACTGTGCACATCTTTATGTTTTAAAACCATAATGATTGTGGGACATCTTCAGATACTCTTTCTCTGGATCAGGACCAGTTCTTACTACATCACGCTATGTTTGGCCTAGAGAAATAGAAAGGAAGTGTGAATTGCTCCATGTAGTAGCAAAATGCGTACTCATGACGACTTTTCACGAGATGAAATATGTTATCTTTTTCATCTAGAAGAAAATTCGCTTGTCTCCAAAATTTAGACAAGAAGAGTTTTGAAATTTTTTCCCGGAAGGTATTCTTACCAACGGTAATCAATTTCCAATTATTGCAGGGTCAAGAACTATCTTTTCTGATCACTCCATTAAATCAATATCACTTTGCCTTAAATTGACACAACTGTATAGTTTAGATTGCTTAAATCCAGGGGATAAAAGCACTCTAGCAGGCCCAGTTCTTGGTGATTTTTACATAGTATTTCTCTCAAGGTGCCCAGTAGGATATAAAATCTCCATTTCTTCGAATTTTTCCTGGGACATTGAAAAACTACCTGTTGGGAATGACAATATCTGAATAGATCACTGGAAATACTGGTATGGAAAAGGTCTTGGACAACATGAATGGTATTTTCATAAGAATGTTCCCACATTCCTGAGGCATTTTCCTGGGCATTTGAAGATTTGGTTCCGTAGATGTACCCAAAGTTGCCCAATGATATGCCATTACAGTGAGGAGGTGGCACAAATCTATCCCCATTAACCTATGTGTGGCATCAATGTAATTTCTTCAAGAATTTAATAGTTTCATTGAAAGTACTTGTTTTGGATTAAAATAAACGATGAAACGATAAAATTTATGTCTTAAACAGTAAACAGAGCTGGTTTCTCTTTAGAATGTAGTTCCTTAATTTTGGTAATTAACTACTATACTCATAGTCTATCTTGTAATTGAAAATATTCTTGAAGGTTTTCACGTCAGAAATCCTAGGAAACTTCTGAAACACCATTAATTAAGAAATTGGCTTTCACATTAAGCTGTTTTTGAATTTTTTATGCCTTTTCTATTCCACATGATGATTCTCATTAACTCACAAATGGTATTAAAGAGCTGTTTTATAAAATTCAATATCTTAATAGCAATTAAGGTAGATTGCACCCTAAATGGAATCAGCTCAAGGTATTAAATTAGGAGCAACCCCTTGCTTCAGAATAAAGTAGATGAGGAAGTTGCTGGCTTCCTGACAAGACTTAATATGCTACTGAATATGCAAAGCGAGATCAGGAGTGGTAATTCAGGAATATTTAGCACTCATGAAGAACATCAGATCAGTTCAAGTGGATTAGCACTTCTCTTCCTTCACACAGTTCTTCCATCATGCTTCCTTCCACAGGAAATCTAAGCGTGTACTTTTAGGAGTAAAAGTGGCCTCTGAGTTCTTATCCCTGGGAAAAAAATGGCGGCTGAACACCATCTTCCTATATTCATTTGTCAACATCAACAATGTGTGTTCACTTTCTGGTGGCATTAAAATTATTTTGTGTTTTTACTGGCTTAAAAAGGTATTTTCTTATTTTAAAAATGAAATTTATATGTGGTACTATGTAATGAATAAAACAAAATGCTAATATCTTAAAGTGTCAACCAATGAAATAGACAATGAGGTTTTTCAATTTTCTACCTACCTTCCTCAACTGACACATTAGAATTATGAGTGTAAAACAGTGTTTTTAAGATCACAGTTCAAATACTTATTTAAGTTGTGATATTTGTGTCTTATTTTTATGGATTTAAAATATTCTTTGCAGTATAAAGTACAATCAGTGTTTTTTTCAAAGAAATAACCCATTTTCATTTGAGTGGTATGAGTTGGAACCTAAAATATTTATGCGCTATTTTTTTTCTATTTCCAGACTTCTTTTATACACCAATTTGAGTCACTGTATAAAATATTTTTATGAGGCTTTTTTTTTATTACATCTTATGTAATGTTCTGTACTTCAGAGCTTCCTGTGCTTTTGTATATACAAGGAACTGAGATTCTTAGAAACTCAACGAAGTTGGGCTGCAAGGAGTAGATGGTTTACTTCACCAATTATTTCATTTATTCATTCTTTAAACACTATTGAGTACCTATTATTCACTGTATAATGTCAAAAATCTTCACCATGGCAGCATGTAAGTTAAACCAAAGTGTTAGTTTTTTAGAAAATTTTATATTATACCTTTCCATTGTATTCTGTTTTGGGTAATTTTTTTCTCAACTCCTTTACTTAATAGGTGTATAACTTTGGATGAATGAATAAACTTTGAGTCGCTGTTTTTTTACATAATTGCTATGAAGATTTATGGGGTGATATATACAAAAATGCTATGGCATTTAAAAACAAAACATGGAGATACTATAACTTTTATTACTAGGTGGTTATTTTCAATCACTGGTATCAGAATTACTATTGTTATCACTATTAATGTCATCATGATATGCCCAATCAAAGGTGTTATATATTAAAGAGAAATGCCTAGGAAGTGTTAGGAAAAGTGGGAAAGGACTGCAGGAGCATACACAAAATGTTTTGTGGTAGTGAGCACTTAGTCCAGAAGATAACACTCATCATTGGTTCTTTGTTGTTCGTTTCTACAACAAAACACTGATGTGATATGTACACTATTTTAAGCAGTAAGAACTGTAATTTACATTTTCCAATTTAAATAGCTTATTTAGAATTCTTCATGTCTCTTGTTCAAGTAGCCTTCCCAACAATGACAAAATTTTCCCCTCTCTGGGAATTATATTAAAATGGAACATTATGTAATTCTATGGACAATATTGTACATAATTTGAAAGAGTTGGCTTATTAATTCTAAATTTAGAGCTACTGGTGTCCAGTTGTTAAAATACCAAATAACTCAAAGCCTAGGAGACAGTAATGGTTGTGAGTATAAAAAAAGAATCAGGCATTTTTTTAAATAGTTTTTAATTTGTTAAATTCATTAATATGCTTTGGTCCTTCAATTTTTTTTTTAATCTAAAATCTATTTATTTTCAACCAGAAATTGTCATTCAAACCTTTTATATGGTTGAATTGGGTAGGTTGAAATGGTCTCTTCTGAACCCTCTTTAAAATACGTGTTATTGTCTAGGCCAGAGAATTTTCCCCTCATTATCACCTCATAAAACAACTAGGAGAGGAGACTCACTTCTTACCCTAATGCAGTTGTAATGAAGTGAAAGTTTTCTGGTTTGCTTTGGATTCTTCCTTACAGAATTTTGCAAACCAAGCCAGAACATACCTTGGCTCATGTGCTAGTGCATAGTTTTTCTTGCCCCCAAATTAGAGGTTAGAGACTAGAGAGCTTAAGTAAAAGCAAGGCTTTCTTAAACAATTTGTGGCTGGTCACAAATTGAAAATAAATGAAAATTCCAAAAACAAACATCACCAAGTTTCACAAAGTCATTTTAATTCTGAGAGTTCTTGACACATTTAATATACATATTTCGGAGGGCACTTATGGAAACT
>PVKE010046222.1:0-12337 GCA_004027555.1 Craseonycteris thonglongyai | reverse complement strand
TATAGATATATTCAAATTTACAAGAAGTATGTTAAAGTTACAATATATTTATTACGGTTTACAATACTGACTTCTTAATTTAAATAGAATTATTGTTATTCCTAATATATTTGTAATACCGTCCCTTATTTTTCTCTCAGTGTAATGACCGCAGTTTAGAGATCTGTTGCCGAGAATGCTCACTTATCAAGTAAATAGACAGGTAAGAAAAGCAATTTAATTTAAAACAAAGAAAAGGTACTTACATTTTAAACAGAAGAAAAATTGCAACTCAACGTGGTCACCGAGGATAAATAATATTGATTGATAATAATACTGTTAATACAAAAGAAAAGAAGCTACCGTATGACACTACCAAATATTCAAGCTAACTGTTGCGTTCACGCGTTGCGTCCGGTGACAAGTGTAACACATAAGTCAAAATGTATTGTCTGGGTGGGCGGAGATCACAATGTTAGGCTGTCAGAATTCTAGGAATTTATGACCTTGGCAAATTCCCAGAATGCATTAAACTATTGCTAGAAAGTTTTGTCTTCCACAATCGCTTCAAAGTCCATGGTACACGGAATTCCACCTCAGACATTGCGAGCGATCGACGATCCACCAAAATTGGCCTCACCATTGACCGGTCGACCGCGATCGACTTGTTGGCCACCTCTGGTCTATAGAATGCTTTTTCATTAAATTCCTTGTCTACTCATTACTGATTCCCATTTTAGCTGCTCCTTCCTTTCAGGCCTAAGCTCATGTACCTAGATCTTTCTTGGATCTTGCCTCATTTTTCATGTTACTTCTTTCCCCACGTGGAATAGGAAATTTCAAAGTGAGAATTCATATAATGAAACCAAGTTGACATAGGATTCCTAACTTTGCCAAATTGTGGGCAGTGCCCTGCCAAGTGGAAGGTGTCTGGATCTGCTCTTTGATCCTCACCATCTGTCTCCTTATACTCCAGGACTATGTCTTAGATGCTTCACATTTTACACTAAAATAATAAAGACTTTTATGTAAAGCAGCTGTGATTTTTCAATGCTCTCATGCCTAATAATATCCCAGTGAGTAGGTGAGATATAACTTAGATTCCATGAAACTGGATGACAAATAACTATTTATTTGTTGTTGAAAGAAAGCAGGTCTGAATTCTCCTGATGTAGACTATGCCATAGTTTCCTGTTCCATAATTAGAGAACAGTTTATTTTTCAGGCTAATACTGAGAATAAAGAGAAGTATGATTCATTGCTTAGCTCTTAATAATTTATTGTTATGGAGTTTTAGTTTCTCCCTATTGGATTAACAATGTAGCCTGCTCACTCAGGGCTTAATTGTTTTTTTCTTTTTTTTACATACCAAGATGTGCAGATGATAATATTTGTTTGGTACTTTAGGATAAAAATATGACTGTCACTAGGTCTCTGTCCACACCTAAGCCTGGGCATTTATTCCCTTCACACATTTAGCTGTTTATTTATTAGCATAGCCATTAGGAGGCTCTGTAACTTCCCCTTTTCCTCAAGTTTTGCTTGAGGAAGCTATACATTTTTTCCAGTTTCCACAGTCCCCTCAGAGAAGATTCTCACTCTCTTTTCTGATTTGTATGTAGGGGAGTGTCCAGTCCTTCGGATGGTCTGAAATTCCTGACTAATATAATTTTCCATGTATCTGCACGATCTCCATAGACATCAATATTCCATAATTCCAGTTAGATATCACAGTACTGAGAAGTCCCACATGCTACCCTCTGGGGCTGCTTTTCTGCCTCAATCATAATTACCTCAGAATAGAAGTAAAGAAACAAACAACTCCCCCACCACTTACCCTTTGAAGAAATAAACAAACAAACCCCAGCAAGTAGAATTATAGGACTCATCCTAGTCTACAGGGTTTGGCAGAAGTACAGCTCCTTTTTAAGTAGCATAGTGTGCTTGAGTGTGATATTAGTGTGTTACAGAACTTTGTAATAAAAGGTTTGGCATAGATTACCAGCTCATCTAAAGGGTTCATTACTTCTATTAGAACCTGTATAATTCTACCTTCTTCTTTCTTTTGCTTTTCAAGGTTATCTCCCTATAAAACTCAGAGCAGGAATTCAGAGATGTGATACTTTGCTTGTATGATTAGTGACAACAGGACTTAAGGTATATACTTATATTAACCATACCAATTAAATCCATTGTAACAGAAACGTATTGTTCCCATTTCAGGCCTGCAGGGAATGGGAAGAGATGGAAGCTTTCAAGTGGCTAGTTACACTCATGCCTGTGGTTGTCACAGGACACATAATAATACATGATTTGCTCATTTATACCACTTCTCAACTCTTTTTCTTTTCAGTGCTTCCTATTCAATTTCAAGTAGTGACCTAATGATTACTTATATACATCTGCTTGACTCTCAAGTACTAATAAACTGAGTTTAAATTAATAGAACTCAGAGATGTTTTAAATCTTCAGAATCAACTTAATCATGGACTTTATGCTTCTAAACAGAATTTAAGTATGTGCATATTGTACCTGTTAAATAACACAGGCCTTGCTACTTGTAATTAGGTAAAATCTAAACATAAATAGGCATATTACTATTTGAGCCCTCAGCTTGTCACGCTATCAAACTACAATTGACCCGTGAACAACATAGGTTTGAATGGTATGGGTCCACTTACACACGGATTTTTTTCAATAAATATCTGAACCAATTTGATTTGCTGTTGGAAGTTAACAGACGTGGAGAGCCAACTGTATGCATTGATCTATGCCATTTTATAAGGGACTTGATCATCTGTTGATTTTGCTATTCATAAGGGTGACCTGGAACAAATCCCCTACCTTTATCAAGGAACAACTTGTTTGGGAGGAGTCAAAAGTTATATGTGGATTGTTGACTGCACAGAGGTTGTTACTGGTAACCCTTTCATTGCTCAAGGCTCAACTACATTATCCACCTTGGAAAGAGAGGCTAAAAAGTAAATAAGTCAATCTCTATATTAATTAAATTATATTATGTATGCATGTAATATCCTTTAATGCACTGTCTATATAAAATCAACCTGCATTGAGTTATAAACATGTCTAGTGAGGCAAATTGTTAAAAAAAAAAAACTACCTGTATTCTCTCTTGAGTCAATTTCAAACTACTGTTATGAGGTGAGAATCATATTGATTGCTCTGTTACCTCATGATTTATCAAATTAAACTCCAGTAATTTTTTACCCTTTAAAAATTAATAATGTATACAATTATGTACTACAGTTGTTACATACATTCATGTGCAGATGGGCATTTATGTTGTTTTCTTATATTAGCTGTGAAATACATTGGCTGTGAGTAATGCTGCAAGGAGCATGGCAGTTCAAATATTTCATCAAAATCCTGATTTAAATTTTTTTGGATATATACCTAAAAGCATGATTACTGGATCATATGATAATTCTGTTTTTCATTTCCTTTAAAGATATACTTTTATTTTTGACGGAGAGAGAGACAGAGAGAAGGGGGAGGGTCGAGAACAGTCTCCATAGTTGTATGTCATTGGTTTTAGCATGGTTTTATTCCACACAGGTGGAGGGGGGGGGAGCACGCAGGGTAGGAACTGGGCTGAGGGCCTTCCACATGGGAGGCATGTCCCAGAGAGCTGGGGGCCAAACAAGGGGAACCTCCCACATAGGAAGCTCGCCTCGGTGAGAGCTGAACTGGGAGCGCATCTGAGTTCAGTATATGGATCTGCACGGGCCTGAGCCAGGATCGCTTAATCCACTGAGCCATCTCAGTCAGCATTCCTTCTGTTTTTCATTTTTGAAGGAAATTCCATATTGTTTTCCAGAGAGGCTGCATCATTTTACAATCTTATTAACAGTACGCAAAGTTTCTAGTTTCTCCATATCCTGGTCAAAAGTTCTTATTTTCTGTGTGTTTTCAGTAATTAATTAGTTAATTAATCAATATAATGGCTATCTTAACATGTGTGAGGTGGTATCTCATTGTGGTTTTTATTTGCTTTTCCTTAATGATTAGTGATGTTGAACATTGTTTCATGTACCTGTTGACCAATTATATACCTCCTTTGTATAAACGTCTATTCAAGTCTTTTGCCCACTTTTTAATCAGGTTATTTGATTTTTTTAAATTCTTAGTCCATTTTGAATTTATTTTTGTACATGTTGTAACATAAGGGTCAAATTTTGTTGTTTTGCCTGTGAATATCTAATTTTTCCAAAACCATTTTTTGAAGACATTATCTTTTGCCAATTTTATATTTGTGTCATCTTTGTAGAAAATCAGTTGATTACATATGTATGGGTTTATTTCTGGGCTCTCTGATGTGTTCCACTTGACTATGCAAATGCTGTCCAGAAGGTATTCAGCCTTGTAATATGAAAAGTAGAGGTATTTATGATCAGTGTGATATAGTGACCTGATTGCCTGCCTGCATTGTTAAATGTGCAATGCTTTTGATGCATTTGTGTTTTCTTTCTGTGGCTTTGAGTGCCCATTTCTACTTCATCTAGTCATTAGGAGAAACTTCATCTCTATAGAATCAACTTATCTGCTTCATTCTTTGTGAGGCATATTTTCAAGGACCAGAGGAAAGTGAACCAGCTTCTGGCTTCATGACATTGGTAGTGGAGAGTGGGAGTTTGGGAATAGTGAATCATTTTACCCATCCTGAATCAAATTGCTAGATCAGAGAGTATATTGGTTTATTAATATGTATGATTGGTTATGACAAAGATAAGACAAAAAATAAGTAAATGAATTAATACTTCTTTTAGCCTCATGCTATCCTGCATTGATCTCATTTTTCTCCTTCTCCCTTACTCATCAGTCTTGTGTTCTAACTTTAAATATTCTATCCAATTTGGTCCAGCCTCATGTTTCAATTAAATTTTAGGGGGAAAAAAATGATTTCTATTTCCCTTGTCTTTTTTTTTTCTAAATTATTTTCCACAATACATGAGAAATATTCTCAAACCCCAATCAATCATATCACTCCTTTTCAATTGCTTCTTTGGGCTCCCAGGTTCACTTAATATTAATAGCCCTTAATAAAAAGCCATTGCAGCTATAGTTGTAGCCATTAAATGTATTATCCAGCTTCTTGCTGATGTTCCTTTGCGTGTACAGTGAGCCTTTCCTGGAATTGCCCTTCCTTTGCCCTTCATCACTTGTCAAGTGCTGGACTTCCTTCAAAAGCCAGCTCAGACATTTTCTCTACTGTGAAACTCTTCCTCTGTCTCACCTAGATGCAGTTACTTACTCTTGCCCCTTTGCCACAGTGCACTACATTCTATTTTGATAGTCTCTTACCGTCAGGTGTTTATATACCTTCGCCAGTAGACCCAAAGCTACTTAAGGTCACAACACATTTAACTCTCTCTCTTAAATCTCCAAAAGACTTGACACAGGGTAGAAGATAGATAACATGTTGTTGAATATAATTTGCGAATTATGTAATATGGATAGAAAAATTGTTATCCATGGAATAGTATAAATGTGAGTATAAACAATACACCCTACTTATTTTTTTGTGTTCTGCCATTAAAATCTATAGGATGGGAAAAAGGCAAATATTTTCTGTGAACTTCTGGTTTCCCCAGATTGGTAGAAAGAGTTAAATAGAGAATACCTAAGTTCTTTTTCAGTAAAAATATCTTATAATTTTAAGTATTGAGACCACTGTGATAAACCGAATAAATTCATTTATATATCTTTAAATAGTAGCATGACCTTATTTTTCAAATAATTTATAACATATCATGCAAATTTTATTCCAGAGGCTAGCCAATTATTTCTTAGGAAAGGCTGTTGAAGGTGAATTTGAATTTATATCTTTAGGTAAAAGGCAACCTTTTTAAAAATCAATGCAGTTCCAAGGCAGAAATACATAAAGGGAATGAGTTTGTCTAGAATAGCAAATTTTAGTTCACATAGGCAAATGCTGATAATACTTCTGCACTATTTTTTTTTCCTGGTACAACCTGTTCAGTGTCTTGGAGGCATATACTATGTGATCTTATTTGTTTGCAAACTTCCTTTTTGGAGTTTGAATAATATACTAGCTAAGTTTCAGGCCAAAATCATACATGCCATTTTATTTTGAATTGAAATAAACCCCAAGATATTATATATGATAGAACTAGATAATCTTTTGCAATATTTCTAGGAGGCTGATTTTTTTCCCTCAAGTTTTATATTATAGTGATATAAATGTTTTAAGGAAGGCCAGAAATGCTTTTAAATCTTTGTGGTTTTAGTATTAAGAGGGAAACCTTAGACTCAATAAATAAATATTTCTGGGAAAATTTTGACTGGATTTTAAAGTAAATATTACATGTCAGGAACTAATAAATGGGAAATAAAATTAATGGGTTTTTAATTTTATATGAGATGATATAGATTTATTTGCTTTCCTTTTGTTATCTTAACCTCAGAATATTTTGAAAACTGTGAGATCACCCTTATTAAAGTAAGGGTGTTTACATTTTAAAAGGTTGAACATTTAGAAACATGACAATATATATAAAACTCAGTGTTTTAAACAGTGCAAATACATACATGGTCAGGGAGAATATTGGACAGCATTGAGAATAAAAGTCAGTTTGAGAACAGGAAGGACTTTAGTGAGTAGAAGGTAGATATGAAATGGTTAGAAATTTCAAATAAGACCTATCTAGGTATGCAGAAACCTTTACCTTAGTAGAGAACAAATATATTTCTTTTTAGGTGTTGCATGAAATTTAAAACATGAATTTGTAAAAAGTCTCTTAGTATTTTTTAAATGAAAAAAATAGTTGCCTTCTTAGATGAATGACATTATCAAAGATATCTGGAAAAGTAATATTGCTCCAAAAGTTAAATAGGGTTTAAGTATAAACAAACACACAAATAAATAAATAGGAAATAAGAAAATAATGATAAATTGATTAATAAATAAGTAAGAGGACTTTTGTTTCAAATTTTCTAATTTTATAATTAGATTAACCATTACAGTAAGTTGTTGCAGAATTATGAACATCATTGACAAGATCGTTTATCATATTATTTATCACTAGTATAAGATCAGCACTTAAAAGTACATATTCCATTGTTCTTTTTTGAACGCATATAAAATATAAGAAAATATGTTAAGATAAATAATGTTTGAAGTATAATTGATCTCTTTCTATATATCCGTGTCTATAGTGTTTACTTGGCATTGAATCTCAGCCAAATAACTTCAAAATTATTTTATTTTAATGCACTCAAGTAAGCATTTATTGAGTACTGCATGCATTGAGTCTTGGAGAGATTGGAAACAATAGATTAATAAAATGAAGTCCCTGTCCTATAATCAGAAAATGGTTTTAGAAAAATATTGTTAACAGTATCAAATCATATCAACTAAATGTAATATAGCATCCTTAAATACATCTTTTCTTCTTTTGTTCCATGTCATTTATTGAAAAAATGAAATCCAAAAGTCCCTGCATTAGTTATTCATTATTCACCCATATACCTGTTGTCATGATATATAAAATTTTGAGCTGATATTTTACTACTCCCTAAATTTTTTGTTGAAGGAACTGTATGGATTTAATCTCTATAGGTGCACCTTGCATATTCACATATCATCTTAAATAATACCATTTTGGGGATGAAATTACATATAAATTTACGTAAGTATTCTGGAAAAATATGATGATGAAAGCAGTATTTTAGAAGATAGGATATTATCCCAATTTTTCAATAAGTTCTCTAAGCCAGATATCACTTATTTTTTTAATTATACGGTCTATTTGTAAAAGACTTACCTGCTCAAAAAGAGCAAATGTTATTACTGTTGTAATTATTCATTCAGAGGGGATGTTATGTGAACAGGAATGCCACAAACACTTCAGTAAAAAATTCTATTGGTAGGTTCTATAACAGACAATGAATAGAGTTTTATTTCAGTTTATTATAGTTCAAAAGCCTTCCCAGGCGTAACTCTGATTTATTGCAATGGGACCAAATTGTACAATTATAATAACAAGATGCTGTATTTTTTACATCACCTACATTGTCTTTTTATTTTGATGATAGGGAAGAATTTGTATGTGTGTGATGGAAGAGACAAGTGGAGTGAGAAATAAATCTTTAGAATTAAAGCCTGGAAGCAAAGTGTGTGTTCTGGGAAAGCTTTAAGTGATAAGCTTTTGATTAGTGCATCTTACCCTGAGGCAATTTCTTGATTAACAATCTGGGGATGCCTGGATGGCTCAGCCAGTTGAGCACTCATCTTGCAGCCCCAGGGTCCTAGGATTGTATCTGGCCCCAGCCCCTGGGGACTCATGCTGAACTGGCCTGTGCTCCCTTGCCCACCTGTGGAATGGAAACTGTCAAAACCTAATGTACAACTGTGGAGACTGCACTGGGCTCTCCTCCTTCTCTCTGTCTCCATCTCACTCTCTGTGGAACCCAATAAAAAAAATCTATTAGGTTTACAGACGTTTCTTAGCTGGCATGGTCCCATTTAAAAATGTTATGGACAAAAAAGACTTGGCAGATTCCAACATCTATGAATATGCTGAATTCAAGCATACTGAACATATTAAATATTGTATTTTTGTTAGTACACTGGGCCTACAGCATATAGAAAAAACAATGCACCAGTATCCTTGCAGTCATTCCAAGTATATATGACTCATTTGTTATTTACAATTTGAAAGTCTTCTGTCAACATTTGATGTGGATTACAAAACTAAACACAGTTAAAAGCAACAGAACAAAGAACATTTTGAAGGACTTACAATGCTCATGCATTTGATTACTCAATTTTAATTCTGAAATTTTTAGAAACCAAAACAAAATGGAGACTATATTGAGATATGTAGTTCTTATACTTCCTGCACTGAAATTGTGACTCATCCATTTAATAGCTTTCTGCAAATTATTACTTCTTCTATCCCTCTCTAACCCTAATGCATAAAAAATATAATTAGTACCTACCTCATAGGACTGTTGTGAGAATTGCAGGAATTACTACAGGTAAGACAAAAGAATGCTGGACACATAGCAAATGTTCAGTATAAGCTCAATGAATATTAGTATGACTAATAATAATATTAGTATTATTTGATAAATACAAGTACAGTAATTTCGTTCTCCAACAACTTAATTCAAAACAGCATTTATGGCCTTGGTAAACTGAAAGGAAATTGGTCAATATAATACACTCCAACCAATGTCACCCCAATAAATTAAAAATAAAAAGATATATATAATAGACTCCTTATTAAGTGTGACATTCAATAAAGCATATGAATATATGCTACAAAATTATGTTCTTTGATCAACTCTCCAAAGAAACTGAGACCTTAATATTTATGCATAATGCAGAAGAGGCTTTTCCATGGCAAAGTGTTCAACAATGGGATGTGGACACCTGATTTCCTGGTTTTCTATCTAGTGATAGGAATAAAGCTTTCAGGACTGATATGTTGAACGTATTATGCTGTCCCTTCCAAGAACTAGGAGTCTGAAATAGCCTATGTTTGGCTGGAGTCACTTCCAAGTTGAATTCTATTAATTGAAGAGGCACTATCCTGGTTGTTGACTAGTGGGAGATCTACTTGTATGCAAATAATTCAGTTATCAGGCATTAATTAGAGTTGTCATTCTATTGGTAAGAGGTGAAAATAAAAAATTTTTTTTTTTTTTTTTTGCTAAGAGGTGTCTTTTTCTCCACAGCCTCTCTAATGCTCATTATTATTTGCCTTGTTGATAAAAGTCATTCTAAGAGGTGTCAGGTGGTATCGCATTGTGATTTTGATTTGCATTTCCCTAATAGTGAAGTTGAGCATCCTTTTATGCATCTGTTGGCCATTTGTATGTCTTCTTGGGAGAAGTGTCTGTTCAGATTCACTGTCCATTTTCTAAATTAGATTTTGTTTGTATTTTTATTATTGAGTTTTGTGAGTTCTTTATATATTTTGGATATTATCCCTGTATCAGAAGTGTTGTTTGTAAATATCTTCTCCCATTCAGTTGGTTGCCTCTTTGCTTTGTTGATGGTTTCTTTTGCTGTGTAGAAGTTTTTTAGTCTGATATATTCTTACACATTTATTTTTGCTTTTACTTCCCTTACCTTTGAGCTCAAATTCAAAATCCTCTCTGAGCCCAAGGTCCAAAAAGTACGTGCTTATGCTTTCTTCTATGCAATTTATTGTTTCAGATCTTATGTTTACGTCTCTGATCCATTTTGTCCTAATATTGGTACATGGTGACAGTAGTCTAGTTTCATTCTTTGCACATGGCTTTCTAATTTTGTCAGCACCATTTATTGAAGAAGCTTTCTTTTCTCCATTGTATATTTTTGGATCCTTTGTCAAGAATTATCTACACATATATATGTGGGTTTATTTCTGTGTTCTCAATTTTATACCATTGGTCAGTGTGTCTGATTTCTGCCAGTACCATGCTGTGTTGATTATTGCCACTTCATAGTATAAGTTGAAGTCAGAGAGTGCGATACCTCCAACCTTATTTATTTATTTATTTATTTATTTATTTATTTATTTATTTATTTATTTTTGTAGGGTTGCTTTGTATATTCAGGGTCCTTTGTGATTTCATACAAATCTACAATTTTTTAATGTTCTATTTCTTGTAAAAAGTACATTTGAGATTTTGATGGGGATTGCGTTAATCTGTGTATTGATTTGGGTAATATGGCCATTTTAACTATGCTGATTCTTCCGATCCATGACAATAAACTATCTGTCAATGTCTTTGTGTCTTCAATTTATTTTAATAATGTTTGTAGTTTTAAATTTATAGGTCTTTCACATCCTTTAAGTTTATTCCTAGCTAATTTATTCATTTTGTGGCAACTGCAAAATAAATTTTGAAAATTTATTTTTGAAAATTTATTTTTAGTATATAGAAACCTAATGAATATTTGTGCGTTAATTCTGTATAAAATCAATACCTCTGCCCCCTTTTAATTGGAGTATTTGATTTTTGTTGTTGAGGTGTATGAGTTCTTTATATATTTTGACTATTAGTACCCATTGGCCTCAATTTATACTCTAAAGTGACTATAAAACAGCATGGTATTGGCAGTAAAACAGGCATACAAACCAATGGAATAGAATTGATAACTGAGAAATAAGCCCACATATATATGGGCAGATAATTTTTAATAAAAGAACAAAAGACATACAATGGAGAAGAGAAAGCCCCTTCATTAAATGGTGCTGGGAAAATTGGAAAGCCGTGTGCAAAAGAATGAAACTAGACTTCTATCTGTAATCAGGTACTTTTAAAATAAACTCTCCAGTGAGTGGAGTCGAAGTGCAAAAGAGCAAACAAAAGTGAGAAATATGTTACATCTTTTCTGTTTTAGCCTAATTACAGACAGTAACAAGTATTGGTAAAGAACACAGATTCTGGTACTGGATTCAGACACAGAAGGAGCCTGACTTTAGTCTTAGCTTTAATATTTACTTGCTATATAAAGAAATGTTAGTGGAAGCCTGGATGGCTCAGTGGGCTGAGTGCTCATATTGCAGCCCCAGGGTCCAAGGATCAAGTCCTGGTCCCAGTCCCAGCCCTGGCCCACATGGACCCATATGCTTAACTGGGGTATGCTTCCCACCCCGGATCCATTTGACTCTCGCCTGGTGCATTCCTCTCATGTGAGAGGCCCCCAGCTCATGGGGGCATGCTTTCCATGTATGAGACCCCTTGCACGGTTTCTGCCCAGCCAGCCCTGCACCTACCTGTGGAATGAAACTATGTCAAAAACTGATGATGTACGACTATGGAGACTATTGTGGGCCTTCCTCCTTCTCTGTCTGTCTGTCTGTCTCTGTCAAAACAATAAAAATAAATCTTTAAAAGAATGTTAGAACATTTCTCAAAGTTCTGTTTGAAGTCCTCTGGGAGGTGAAGGGAGATGAAAGAAATCTGTTTGAGGATTTGCATGAGGATTTTTTTCATAGAGAATATTGTTAAAGTTGTCTCATTTTGGATAAGATATAAGACATGCCTTCTTTAATATATTTATTTATTTATTTATTTATTTTGACAGAAGAAAGAGAGAGAGAGATATACAGAGACAGAGAGAGAACCGAACTAGGGGAGCTCCCAGTTCAGCATATGGTTCCACATGGGCCGGGGCCGGGATTCGATCCTCGGTCCCCGGTGCTGCAAAGTGAATGCTTAACCCACTGAGCCATCCCGGCTTCCCCGAGACATGCCTTCTTGATATTGATTCTGATAGAATAATTTGCTTTAAAATGTTAGCCAAATGAGATATTTCACTGTTGACACTGAGAGCGTTCATTCCTAATGATTTCTAAGCTTTTTTTTTTCTATATAA
>PVKE010046221.1:0-12337 GCA_004027555.1 Craseonycteris thonglongyai | reverse complement strand
AGAGAGAGAGAGAGAGAGAGAGAGAGAGAGAGAGAGAAACAGAGAGACAGAGAGAAAGAGAAGGGGAAGGGCCCAGAGCAGTCTCTATAGTTGTATGTCATCAGTTTTCAAATTGGTTTCATTCTGCTGGTGGGTGCGGGGCTGCATAGGGTGGGAAATGGACTGGGGGCTTCTATCATGGAAGGTGCACCCCTGTAAGCTGGGTGCCTCTCACATAACAGGCACGACCCAGGTGGGTGCCTAACCACGGGCCTCCCACATGGGAAGCTCAGCCTGGCAGGAACCAAACTGTGGTGGGAAGCACACCCAAGTTCAGCATAGGGGTCAACATGGGCTGGGGTTGGGACCGGGATTTGATCCTCGAACCCCAGGGCTGCAATGTGAGCACTCATTCTCCTGAGCCATCAGCTTCCCCTAGAAATCTTTGTGAATCTAGGCATGTTGATGTAATATTTGATGCGTGCCAACAAATTTCTTTCTATTCCATGCATATTTTGGTACTTGTAGTCCAAAGTTCTGTTGCTTTTCAATATGATTCTTATTGTTTCTAACATGTTTTGTTGTATGGGCTACATATTTTGGACCTTATTATTTTACTTCATGATTGCAAAAAATAAATAATATTTTTTGTTCATAAATCATTTCATGTGTGTATCCTAGCATTTATCACAATTCCAGGCATAGGATTGGTGTCCAGTTAATGTTATTAGTGAGATGATTGATTGCATATGGTATATGAGACAGTCAGATTTTTGAAAATATTCTCTGAAGTCATCTCTTTAATATTAATACAATCAGAGTTGTGCGAGAAGGGACAGACTTAGGTATATGTCATCACCCCAATGATTTGTTAAGAGTGGATTGAAATGTTTCCTTTTCTCCGGTGTCTGTGAAGAAAAGAGAAGGGGAAGGCAACAAAACTTTCTGTCACTTTAGAGAAAACAGTGGTAAGGCTCTAAGTGTGTGAGAAGCTGCCCATGTGATAGGAGGGTGCTGGGCTTTGCTTCTCGTTTGCTAACACTGCAGTGTTGTGACAAGATCCCAGATACCATGGCAGACCTCAGGGTGGCCTCCCAAGCAGGTACCTCAGAGATGCGATCTCCTTGTCACCAAGCCATGAAATCAAATTTTGTTTGGAAACAGACTGGCTTATATGTCTTTGAAAGAAAGCATGTCACAGGTATTTATTTCCAGCACAAGAGTTTCATTGGCCATAACTAATACATTCTTTACACTGAGACTAACTTTACTAAACACTGGCATCCGTAAGAGGTACTCCTGGAGTGAAGACATTTCAAAGACATTTCAATACAGTAGCATCATTTGGAGGGCATTAGTCTTTCTTGTGATTTGCTCTTATTGTTATCAGTGGAAAAGGCTTCTAATGTGCAAACCTCATTAAATCAATCATCTTGGGAATTTAGATGCACAGTGTGATAAAGACAACCACTTTCTCTACCTGAAGGCAACTTCCCATATGTTCTATAAGTTGGGACTTAGGGAGAACAAGCTCTTTGATGGGTTTAGGATTCACCTTCAAATGTAATGTTTGAATTATTTACTTTATTAGCCAAAAGAAACAGGAAATCCTGAATAGCTAATAAAGTGTGTTTGTTTCATTTTTAGTTAATATTTGTTCTTTACATGGCTGCTTTGGAAACTCCTTTTATATCTTTTAAGCTGTAACTACATAGATGGAATATAATAGGAAATGCATTAATTTGAAGCAAGGAGCTGTTTATACTGTTCTTTATTTATTTACAATCTTCTGCTATTTTTGTTTAAGATTTTAACTGCTATTATTTGACAAAGCAGTTTCATGAAGAAGATTAAAAAGGTGTCAGGAAAATGCTCAAGACAAAATGTCCTAAGAGATACAGATTTTGCCTAGACTCAACTTCTTCCTGGTTGCATACAAAAAATACATCGAAAAGGAACATTAACTTCCAGAATAGTATAAATTTGGACCTAACTGCACATGGGTTATGCCTACACAACTACAACATTAGTACTGGCAGGTGGGAGTGACAAAGTTGTAGGAGGCGCTGTTTTAATGCTAGAATGAGATCGGCCAGAGGAAACGCACAACTTACAGCATTTGCTTTAAATCTCTGTTGCTATAATAGGGAAAGAAATTGATTCAAAATGTTACCTTTAATTTGCTTTTATTAAATGCCATCCATTATTTACCTAACCGCTGACATGTATCTGGGCGTTTCAGAACAAGATGGATAGTATGGGAAGGTCCAAGGGTTCACTGGAACACATTAGCACCATTATTTGTGAACCGTTTCTAATTCTAACCCGTCTTGGAATTAATTTGGTCAAAGGTTATGTTGCTAGATCTCTAGTGAGCTCTACCTGAACTATGGATATTTGTTCCAGGAATACCTAGATTGGATCTATAGACCAAGTGGGGGGACTCTTGCTCTGAACTCAAGAACTCCACAATCAATATCATATTGAACCAGTCTTCTCACTGCTTTCCCATAGTCCCTGGTTTTGTATTTTTGGAAGTTATATTAACTATTTCAGAGCCATCGATGCTATAGCTATAGGAGACAAGTGTTTTCCAATTATATTATACCACGTTATCTGGCTCTATTTCAGTTTGAATTGTGCTTACTAGGGGGCACTATGGTGTTAAAAACAGAAACAAAAGAACTTATTGAAACAAAAGAACTGTATTGCTTAAAATTAATCTGACATTTAAAAAGTTAAAATATCAATAAATTTATATTTCAAGTTATATAACATATGTGAGTACATATGTAAACATTTTGCAGAACTGTGATTAGGTTCTATAGTCTCAGGAAGAAGAGTGTAAAGCCATTTCAAAAATAATAATTTTATTTACTTCACATCCTGAAGGATCATTGATTACGTAATCTTTAAACATTTGCTATACACTGCTTTTTCTCAGAAAACCAAGGTTTGATTAAGCACTATAGCCTTGAAAGAGAAGTAGGACTTTGTATTTCTATGTGGCTAAAAGCTTACATGACATCTAGGTAAACTTACAGTATCTATTAATTGACAACTTAGATCTCCATGGCTCAGAGGAAAGTGATAACTGTGGGAGTGAAGTAAGCCATTAAGATAAGTGGATATCTACGGTCTCACTGAGCAGTGGTCATTTTCCAAATATACTTATTTTGTAAAGGTGGTTTACATACAGGTGGCATTGTTTATATTTTCAAATAAAAATATCATTTTCTTCTTACTTCTCGTCCTCTTTGCCCTGTCCTATCCCTCGCCACCTTCATCTTCATACTTGTCTGCCTTTCACAGACTTTGAATCTCAAGGTATTCCCAATAGGCTATTTGTGTCACGTTTGCTTACCATGAACCCTTAAGAAAATTTCCCTACATGGTGATCTATTTACCTAGGCACTTAACTGAAGTTGCTTACACTTTAGCCTGTCTTTCTCTGCTGCAGCTTTCTGGGGGAGCTGGAATATGGAAGAACCTATCTTCTATTTACGTGCTCCTTGTAATTTTTGGTATTTGAAAATATAAACTGAAGCTTACTTGGTCACATTCAGGAAATTTTGCAATATAAGCTTTGGTCCTTTGGGGAAAGCTTTGAGAGATAATGAGATAAATGAGCAGAATATGATCCTGAACAATGATACTTGGATAATAATGGCACTAGAGAAGCAAAAAGCTGCAGTGCCCTCAGTGGTTACAGGGGGAACTTCTTTTCTCTGCAGTGCAAAGAGCCACCACATAACTAGAGCTCCATTGGGTGGAAGAGACAGTGCTCTTATGGTCCAATCACAAGGAGTGTGAGCAACTTAGGAGCTAGACAGAAGTGGAGGGAAGAACAGGTGCTTTGAATGAAGGCTTGGAGTCAACTACCACTTTATAGTATTGGTCATATTAATTATATCATTTATATTATATTATACTTATTATATTATTGTATTTTATATAATATTTGTTATTATAATATATATAGTAGACTTTTCTCCATGAACTGGAACTCAAGCAACCAGCACTCTCAAGCAACTGGCCAAAAAAAACATTCTTTTGCTGGCTGCTTGAGAGTGCTGGTTGCTAGAGTTCCGGTTAACAGAGAGTCTACTTAAATTTATTAGCACCTACCAATCCCTATTGGTGCAGATTAACTGAGATTATAGTCTTTTTTAACATACGATAATAAATGTTCTATGTTATACCTACTCATTATTATAAAATTAAGTATTACAACAAAAAGCATTATGATAAAATGCTATATAGATATAATGATGATATTATAATTACACTCTCATGTCTTCCCTCTGCTGGCAAATATACCCAGGAAACTTTTCTATGTAATATAAAAGTAAGGGAAGCAGGGATAGCTCAGTGGGTTAAATACTTGCTTTGTAGCCCCAGGGACCAAGGATTGAATCTTGGACCCATATGCTGATCTAGGATGTGCTTCCCATGTGGGAGGCCCCCTGTTCAGTTCTCACCACCCAGTTCAGCTCCTTGGCTCTAGGGGGTGTGTCTCCCATGTGGGAGGCCCCCAGCCCAGTTCCTGCCCTGTGTGGCTGCAGCCCACCTGTGTGCAAGGAAACCATGTTGAAAACTGATGACATACAACTATAGAGACTGCTCTGGGCTCTATCTGTCTCTCTCTGTCACTCTCTCTCTGTCTTTGTCAAAAACAATAAAAAAAAGAAAAAAAAGAACATATTTGCTCCATGCATGTAATTTGGATTTAAAATAGGATAAGAACAAATAAGGTAAAAATTTGTGCTAATCTAAAACAATCAAATTCTAGGTATATTTTAAAAAGAGGAGCATGACTTGTTCATGATGAGTGTCCTCTCTTAGCCTCAGCTGTGAGAACAGAGGTCTTAGTGCTTGGTTGTCAGCTTAGTCAATCCCATCCACCCTACCCTGGCATCAAACAGCTTTGCTGGTGCCCACAGCTCTGCCCCGTCTAAGTAGAGGCATCCCTTCACACCCACCTGGCTCTGCTTGCCAGGTCATCCTGGTACACACATTCTGTTCATTGCTGTTTGTTTACTTTGATGCTTTTCCTTTGACTGATGCTGGGTTTCATACTTTCTTTGATGAATATTTAAAATGTTTTCCAAAATTCTCTTGAGCTCAATTCGGTATTAGTGGCCTTTTTCCTCCTTCATGCTTTTGACATTTCATACCTTTTCCTTTATTAAGTTTTTCCATCTCCTTTAAAATGAAACCAATTTAGCCAGCAGACAGGGGTGCTTAGGTTTGGAGAACACCATGTTTCTACCAAAATTGTAGGATTCTGAGAGTGGCCTCAAGTGTTAGAGCTACAGATGAACATTCTCAATTCAGAGCATTTTCATACTCAGCTCTTGAGAAAGTGGTACTTGCTCCTGAGATATTAAGAAGGTAAGAGCCTTAATAATGTTGAATGACTGGACTGACTGCTAAAGTAGAAAGTCTAGTGAAAATGAAGGGTGGAATGTTTGTCAGCTTTCTGGAAGGTGATAGAATCTGGGAAGAATATAGAAGGAAACATTATAAAATTAAACCAGGAATTGGAAAAAGGATTATCAAAGAACATTGAGACCTGAATAGGTTGAAAAATGTTCATCATTGAGCCCCACCTGGATGGAGTTAAGAAGTAGGAGCACCTGGTTAATTAGTAACTTTTGAGTAGGTTATGGGGACAGGATACCTTTTAGGAGCTGCTACTGAATCTTTGTGTGTGGAAATAAAATGTGACTAAGACCTATGTTCAAAGAATAAATAGTGTTGTATTTTGCGTTGAATGAGCATTACCTAAAAGCAAAGCCAAGTACATATAACTGCTGTTCAAAACGCAGTTCAAACCCAAGTGGAAAGGCAAGAGAAATATTTTACCTAAGGTGACAAAGTTATTTACAAACACAAATCATCATGAAGAAACGTGGGGGGAAGTGTTATCTAAAGATGGGGCAGGAATAACTCTAGAGCTGCTGCTGTTTATTCACTGACAGCAATTCTTGGATGTTAAAAGGAATTGGGGAAAAAACCTGTGGTAGGAGTTTGTATAACTCAGTTCATGTAAATATTTGACTTCTTTTAAAAATGGTCTACAGTCTCCAGGCAGAAGAAACAGAAAAGAACAATTAGAATTTTAGATTTTAGAGTTGGCTTGGAAAATAATTGGAAGGGTGTTCAGGGTGGAGTGATTAAAGAGATTAATGGACTCAAAGACCTTGGTTGATACAATGAGGGTTCAACTTTCTAGGAGAGTATAATTGCTAGGAAATAATTGTCATGAGGCAGGTATATGATCAATGTAGGCTGTCATGATATAAATTCTTAAATAAATTCTAACAAAATACTACCTTCTTCTCATTTGGAATCAACCCTCCAAAAATCACATTCAAGATAATTTGGCCTCTGTTTATATTTTAAATTTTCATTTCTTCCTTTACACTATATAGCTCTGTGAGAGGATTGAAGATATGGTACATGTGAGAAATGTACTCTCTACATTATTCATGTAATTATCATGAGCTAGAAGAAATCTTACATTCTTGATGCACAGACAGGTAGGTGACTACAACAAAGATGACTGATCAGTCCAATTTGATGACAGATTAGCAACGTCCCTGTGGCAGGGCCTGAGTGAGAACCTGGAGTCCTCAATTTATCATCATTGTGATATGAAGGTGAACCATATCAAATTTTATTTTATCATTTTATGTTCAGATCAACCATAACATATAGACATGGATTATTTTAAATATAAATTTAAAAGCTATGTGGAAAATTTCTAGTCTGTGTGCTCATCGTAACTACCCCATCTATATAATTCAGAAACAGAATTTTGGACTGAACTTGCTAGAAGTTGGCTTGTATCAACTGAGTAATTTTCTAAGCTTTCTCCAGTTATAATCTATACCAGTGGTCTACACAAGTAGTGTAATTTTATTTGGGTCATAAAACAGAGTATTCTTTGTCACAAAATTTTTTTTTATCAGTTACTCAATTTATTTTATTTATTTTATTTTTTTATTGTTAAATTTATTGGGGTGACATTGATTGGTAACAATTAGATAGTTTCCAGATGTACAAGTCCACATCACATCACCCATACATCGCATTATGTGCCCAACACCCAGAATCAGCTCCCCTTCCACCACCATATATCCGGTGTTCACTCTCACCACCCCCCCAACACTCCTTCCCCCCTCCTCCCCCCTCCCCAAGTAACCACCAAACTATTGAGTGTGTCACAAATTTTTACAGTGCAATTTAGGGCTTCTTATTATTGCCAAAGCAAGTGTGAGACGTAGATAAATGGGCAAACTGTATGCCTAAAATGCCATTTTATGTACACATTTTAAAATTTACTGTCTACAGTGTATGTGAAAGATTGCTTGTGAAAATAGTCACTAATCCTTAGTGGTCATTTTTAGTCTCTACACATATAGATAGAGTAATATCACTTAGGTTAGAAAGTGATAAAGATGTTAACAATTTAACATGGTCTTAAGTGACAAAGCACAAAATTAGACTAATGTCTATTTGTGGCTATTAATGAACCCATGAGTTTTATCCATCACCCACACAGGCACACAATATGTGCTGCCAAACTAAGAATGACGACTCTTGTGTAACCAGCAAAATTCCTCTGGCTACAGAACCTGTATTTTCTGCTTGATGCAGATACCTGGCAGTTCCTTCCCACATGCCTGCTCTTTGTATTTTACATAGACTTTTCATCCTCAGTGGCCACCTGGTTTATATTTCTTTTGTTTGGTTCTAGCTCCCATCTCCCTCAGTTCTGAATAGTTTTGCAGAGATCAGCATATTCTATTTCTTGCTGAATGCCTCCCTTTCTCTGAGTTACATTTTGTTGTTTTTGTACTCTCTTTTAATCTTTTTCTTGCCTCTTTTCTAATTAACTCCATCGTTGCCTCCTTCATTATGCTTGTAATGAGGTCAAGGAGATGTTCTGAAATTTCTGCTTTTCCCATCTGCTTCAGGGCTCCAATTAGTTTCATTTGGAATTCTAAATTTTATTTTTGCTTAGTAGAAGCTTCCAATAAGGCTAACTCTAGGATAGCCTCTTTTCCTTCATCAGTTCACATGAAAATTTTCAAGATTATTCAGGCTCTCAATGGTGTAAAAGGCATCATTTCTCTAGCAGAGAAATGGAGTTAGAGACAACAACAGTTGAGCTACACAGAAAATTTAAATATATTTTGAAAGAGTGTGAAGTCTGTTCTTCCAGATTGCAAGTAGATGCAGGTGAGAAATTTCAGAAAGACACTTTTATCCACACTTGGACGTGAAGGGTATGTAGCTAACACAACAAAATGAATTTTAAAAGAAAATTTGCAAATAATGTATTTTAAGAAAAAAGTTTTTTAACTTCACTATCTTGCTCCTTGAGCATTAGTTGCATATAAAATTTATTAGTTGACTATCGTTTAGCCATTGCAATGGATTAATTATGTACTCCCCCATTTATTTGTTGAAGCTCTAAACCCCAAATGTGACTTTATTTGGACTAGAGCCTATAGGGAGGTAATAAAAGATAAACGAGGTCATGAGGCTGGAGCCCTAATCTGGTAGTTTTTGTGTACTGATATAGAAGAGGAAGAGAGATCAGATTTCTCTTCCCACGTGCTCTGAGGAAAGGTAATGTGAAGACATAGTGAAAAAAGGTGGCCATTTGTAAGACAGAAAAAGAGTTCTTACTAGAAACTGACCCCTTCCAAAACCTTGATCCTAGGATTTTCAGCCTCCAGAACAGTGAGAAAATAAATTTCTGTTGTTTAAGCCACCCGTCTGCGGTATTTTATGGAAGCCTGAGCAGACTATTATATTCACTAAAAGTAACTCTTTTAAAGAGAGAAGCACTCATGCAGTTTGTAAAGCAGACACAAAATTTTATATACTAAGACCTTAATTTAAAAACACAGGAGAAATTGGAACCCCTAGATGTTCCTAGTGGAAATATAAACCAACAGTTTAGCAGTTGGTTAAAATGTTAAACATAGAGTTACCATATAACTCAGCAATCCCATTCCTTGGCATATTGTTGACTCATGAACAACACGGGTTTGGACTGCATGCATCCACCTACATGCAGATTTTTTTTTCAATAAATACCTATACTGTTTTCTATTTGTGGTTGAGAGTCCATGGATGCAGAGGACCAACTGTATGCATTGATCTGTGACATTTTACATAAGAAACTTGAATATTTATGGATTTTGGGGTCCATGAGGATTCCTGGACCAACTAAATTTTGGAGGACTCAGAAGTTACACATGGATTTTTGACTGTGTTGGGAGAGTTGGTACCTCTAACCCCTATACTATTCAAGGGTCAACAATGTACCTAACAGAAATGGAAACACAATACATTCACACAAAACTTGTGTGTGAATGTTCATAGGGGGCATTATTTCTAATAGCCAAATGATAGAAACAACCCAAATGTCCTCAGATGCTGAATGAATAAATACAAGATGGTATATCCATACAATGAAATAGTACTCAACTACAAAAAGGATTGAAGTACTGACATATACTACAACATGGTGAACTTTGAAAACTGAGAAGCAAGTCATAAAACTACATATTATATAAATCCATTTACATGAAATGCCCAGAACAGGCAAACCCATAGAACAGAAAGTAGATTAGTGGTGCCAGGAGCAGTTAGTGGGCCACTGGAGGGATTAGGGAGTGGTTGCTAATTAAATGGTCACAAGTATGTGTTTCTTTGGGAGAGAATGAGAATGTTCTAAAATTAGATTATTTCATTACCCTGTGAACACACTAAAAACTCGTGAGCTGTATATTTTAAATGGGTGACTTCTATGATATATAAATTATATCTCAATAAAGATGTTAAACAAGTATACACCCATATGTTAGCACATATGTAGAGGCACACTGTAAGGAAATACATCAAAATATTAATAAAGGTTTTATATGTGTTTTCGTCTGATTTTCCACTTGGTTCTTTTTTAATATATATTTTTTCAAATTTCCATACTACTGATAACCAGAAAATAAATATTATAAATAATGTAAAAGTTCTCAACTCTCATGCCCCAGGTGAGCTTTTTCTCAGAGGTTTCCTAATCAATAACAATGACAAGAGCAACTGCTATTCACCTAAATTCTCTTCTCTACCTATTTATTAAGTATGTGTGCCATGTTCTTTGTTTTGTGCTAGAAAGACAAGCTAAATGAAGCAGATAAGCTTCTTAGGAAAGGGGTTTTATTTATTACTGTAAAGAAAGCCTTCATTTTGGTGTATGTATGGGTAAAAAAGAAATGAATAAAGGTGCTGTTGTTTCTTCTTTTGTGGGTGCCACAATCTAGTTGGGGGGACAAAAATTAAACAAGGAATGAGTACAGCATGCTGTGGAACATTTAGGTAGGACACAAAACTCTGGATAAAGCATTTAGGACAGACTTCTTGTGGAAGGTGATTTCTAATCTGTGTTCTGAGGAACAAATTGTGGGAGGGAGAGAACAAATTCTAGGCAAAAAGAGTAGCACATAAATACCAAGACCAAAGGTGAGCTGGAACATTGTCCATTTAAGAAACTTTAGAAGCTATGGTTAAGTTGGTTTAGAGTCTTGAGTAAGTGGGAGTTGTAATGTGGGGTGGGGATGGAGGGCACAGATCATAAAAGGTTCTATATGAAGTGCTGAGAAGTTTGTTTTTATGTTAATGCAGTGGTGAATGATTAGAAATGTTTTAGGTTGGGAGAGTGACTTCATTATATTTGAACTTCTCTTGGCTTTGAAGAGTTCTCTGTTTAGGTTTCATTGTTATAGTATTTACCTGAATGCTTGCCAGGAGTAAGTGGAAAATAAAATGAGGATGAAATTTGAGGGTCTTTAAGCAGCAATTTTATTGCTTCTCTGTCTCCCCCCACCCTCGCCTCAGTCTGTTGAACAGAGAGTTTGAGTCCTTGATGTAGAAGAAAGGAAGACACTTGGGCTGGGGTTTTCGACTTGGTTAGCAGGAGAAGAGAGCTGTGACTCTCATGGAACTTGATTCGAAAGAGATTTTGCTGAAGGCTGGCCTTATTTTGAAGTAGCTAGAGGCTCCAGCTAGGATTTCCAGCCCTCTCTAGATACAGCCACCCTACTAGATACAGCCATTCTATAATTGCACCTTCTTTTTAAAATTTATATTATGTAAACCCTCTCTACAATTCTGTTAGATAATAATGGTACTGTATTTTTAAATATATTTTGACCAGTATAATAATTTCTGGCTTTTAATTTTATACTTTTCACACACAATATGCCATATCCCAAACCAACATTATATACAACTAAGCAAAGATGGAGTCACTAAATGTTTTCATGTGGGAAGAGGAGGATTCAGTATAAAGAATGGTTTTGAAGGAAGCTATTGCCATGATATGCAAGAGGGATCATGATGGCCTGACCTGACCTGACCTGACCTGACACAGTGGCAGAAAATAAGAAAATGGTTAATGTATAGGCAGTGATACCCTATAGTATACCAGACATGGTGATACCAAATTATAATATTAGTAGAGATCACTTACAAGCTACCCTGTTTTGCGCCAGGCACTGCGCTATGTTCTTTATCAGTATTATCACATTTAATTTCTTTAATCCTCACAACAGACTTTGTGTGTTAGAACTGCATCACTACTTCAAATACATTCAATCTTGACTTGGAATATTCCAGTTTACCTACTGAGCAATTTTGGTCATTATATTTGTTTTCTATCAGTTCCATCAACATGACTTATTCTTCCTGATTCATGGCCCTTGTGTATATTGTGCTGTGTCCAGATTATTCTGCACACCCATTCTCTGCTACCCCCAAATCAAAAGCAATTACCTAGTTAATTATGTTAGATCTCAGTTCAACTAATCGTTTCTCAGAGAGGTCTTCCTTGATCCCAAAATCCAGGTGAGATCCAATTATTTCATGTTAACACAATTTACCTCTCTTTCCAATATTTTGTTATAAATTTATGTGTATTTGTGTTTATTTGGCTATTGTTATTTCCTACACTAGGTTATTTATTTATGGGTCTAGGAACCATGATTAGGTTTAAGGTTTATGTATGTATTCATTTATTTATGTTTGATCATCATTATCTTTCTAGCACTTAGCACATTGCATGGCATATAGTAGCCATTTGATTAATATTCTTTGGATAGTTTGGGAACTTGCACCCTTTTACTTTCCCATTTCCTTTTGAGAATCATCATTTTACACTGCTTCCCTCACTACACCTGTGTCATCCCTTACCCATACTTAGAGTTATCAGGAGTTACCCAATCACTTACAGCACTCAGAGTCTCTCCTGGAAAGTAATAGTCAATGTGCTACTATATGC
>PVKE010046220.1:0-12337 GCA_004027555.1 Craseonycteris thonglongyai | reverse complement strand
AAAAAAAAAAAAAAAGTAACTATTGGTGAGTGAGACATTTGTACTTAAATTTTTACATGAATTATTTTATTTAATCTTTATATCATGGATATGAGGCAAGATCTTGCTGATGAGGAAACTAGATTGGGATGACAATCTTATATCAAATGACTGGCAGTGGCAAAACTCTATGAAAAGAGGCAGCTCTTAAATCCTAAATAAAGTATTTCATTAATAAACATCATGAAAATACCAGATGTTGGATGAAACATCTGAAAATGTCTAAGATACCTTTGGTTCTCATTCACTCTTACCAACCTGGTGTATCTACCCTGTACAGGATAATCCCTGGGATTGTGAATATGAGAATTTCACTCTTATGATTGTGTTATGTTACATTGCACAGTGGACTTAAAAAAAGGAAGATTATCCAAGTGGGCCTAAGCCAGTCATATAAATTGTTTAAATTTGCTTCTAGGGGTCAGAGGATTTCAAGTGAGAGAGGGACTTGACACAAGGGAGATTCTCCATGTCTGGCCTTGAAGATGGATGAAGTTACATGGCTCAGAATGTATGTGGCCTCTAGAAGCATAGAGAGGCATTGGGTGGCCTTTAGGAGCTGAAAGCAACATATGGCTGAGAATCAGCAAGGGAATGTAAACCTTAGTCCTATAACCACAAGGGCTTGAATTCTGAGTGTGCTGAATGAACTTGGAAGTGAATTTTTCCCTCAAAGTTTCACGATGATAACTAATGGTAGCCAATGCCTTAATATGAGCCATGTGAGACCTTGAACAAAGAACTCTACCATGCCTTGCCATGACTTTTAACCTACAGAAATGTGAGCTAACAAATGGGTATTGTTTTAAGCCACTGTATTTTTTGTAGTTTGTCACACAGCAAAACAAAATTGATACAATACATCAAAGGTTGTTATTATGACTAAGTACCCATTATGACTAGTTAATTATCAAACCATGATAGCTTTCTTGGTAAAGCATTATTTTTAACTCAGATTTTTATTAACTTGAGAATAGAGGAGTGATATAGGAGAAATAATTCAAGAAAGATTGGTGTGAGAAGCTGAACTAATCTGGAAGAAGGCCTAGGTGTTATAAACACAGGAGGAGGTGTTGTGTTGATAGCGCACAAATGAGCAAGGGTATGTAAATGTGAATGTTGAAGGTCCTTTGCAAGTTCAGAATCTAGAGGTCCTTAGTGTAGAACCTAAGAATGAAACCATAGAGCAATTCTTGCAGTGGAGGGAGGGTATTTAGAGTAGACATAACCAAAAGCAATCCTTTATTAGATTTTTGTCTCACATGGCTTTTGCCCTTAATGTAACTTTATTGTAATTAGACTCTAGTCTCCAATCACCTAGGTTCAAAATAATGGTATCATTTTTGAGTTAGTGCTTCTACAAATCAACAAATCTGATTGATACTGCCTTCTAAATTTTCCCAACATTGCCATTTTCTTTGCAAGCCCCTTATCCCAGCATCTCATCTGCTGGTAATTGGTTTACTATTACAAACTTTCCCTTGGCCATCCCCAGCCGGTTTCTATTCATTACCACCAAACTGATTGACCAGAACCTTTCGTCTGTCATGCCACTGCCTTGCTCACAACTTGTCTCCTCAGATTCTATCTTGTCAAGACCTTTGAGCTGTAGTGGTCTCTTGGCCTTCCTCCCTTTATGCACGAGGAAACTGAAGTATACTTCCTTACTCAGTGTCAGAGCAAGCAGGCAGCAAAGCAATCAAGATCTCCCGATTAGTTCAGTGCTTTTTCCATTACATTCTTCATACTTTTCAGAATTGCTTTAGAGCTTTTTACTTTTATTCCCAACCTTCCCTCTTCACCTTTACTCTCTTTAGTCTTCATCATAAATCATCCACAGACCCATATGTCCTGTGAATGTATGACTCATCTTATTCCGCATAGTAGATGCCATCTCTTTTCTTCTTTGCCTTTCATAATTATGGTGTTTGTATTTGCTGGTCTCTCTACCTCATACAGGTTCCTCCTTTCTCTATTCTGTCAGCATCCACTATTTATATCACTCATTCAAACATTAATTTTACAAACCATCTTATTTGAGTGTAGCTGTTTCATGGGTGACTGTACTATCTTTCCAAGATTATATATTACCAGATCATAGCTGTGGTTTTATTCTTGTTGGTAGCCAGCTCTTGCCTTATACAGCATAAATAAATAATATATTGAATTAAATTAGTCCTAATGTTCTTCTGCATCGTTTACATTTAAATCAACTGTAACATGTATTGAGGGGTTGTTAGATTTTAGAATTGGGGATAAAAGGTGAGGTAGGTTAAATCAGTTCTCACATTCTAACGAGGAATTTGGGTACATGATTTACTCTTAAGTAATATAATAAATATATTGTGCAGCAAGTATTGGAACTACACTACTACTATACTATACCAGTTCAGTGAGTAGAGGAGATGGGATCTCATTGTTGGCTTTGACCTTGGCATGGTTTTTCTCATATGAGCCTGTTATTTTTATCATGATACAAGTTACATTAGTTCCATGCTCTGGCAAGTTGCACAGACTTAGATAACTAAAAAATATTGCAGCAAAGCCACATTTTAAAAGACTTTGTTATTGTATGGGTCCAATTATCTGGGTATATAACCTATCTGATTAGATGCCCTATTGTATTTTCATTTGAAAAATGCTCTGATCTGCAGCCAGTTAATTAAAAAATCTATTTTCAAACTATATATTTTTTTATTTCAGTCAAATATGTCCTTTCATTACTGTGAACAATTTAAAGTTTAGCATACTGGTCCTTCAGAAAGATGTTTAACTTAATTATAATAAATTCTGTTGCTTTGACAATAGTTACAAATAAAAACAGATCTTTTTCACATAATACTTTCAGAAACAGGCAAAAGAAAAAGAGAAAAAATGAAAAGTTCAGTTGACAAATTGCAATCAGTCTGCACTAAGACACTTTTGTACATCATTCACTATCACTGAAATGTAAAGAAACTGTTAGAATTTCAAAATTGAGGACTTGAATTTTTACCCAGTTGCAATAACACAGTGTAGCATTGTTAGTTCTGCTTCAAGTGCAACTGATCAAAAGGTTATTGAATATTCCTTGTCTTTCTGCCAACCCTGAAGTCTTCTCCCTGACTAGAATACTTGGATCTTTCAGTTGTTCATTAATGCTTATCTTACATTCCATTGACTATCATTATCTACCTTTCTTAGTAATTAGCTAATTATTTTTAAGATAATTAGTTTAATGAAAGTGTGGGAAGTACACAATAAAAATCTAAGTGATATTGTCATGACCTCTACATGTAGATTAACTAAAAAATAAACACATCCCCCCCAAAACAAACAAACAAACAAACAAACAAACAAGAAACACATCATAGCATGTGTTTCAAAGAATACTGTGGGCATTTGGTTGTTTTTTTTTCTGAAATACCTTAAAAAGTGCTAAAAAAGATATTGTATTAAAGCTACCTTTCGGGGATGCTGGGATGGCTCAGTAGGTTAAGCACTCACCTTGCATCCCCAGGGTCTGAGGATCGAGCCCCAGCCCACGCGGACCCAGATGCTGAACTGGGGAATGCTTCCCAAACCAGTTCAGATCCCACTGGGGTGAGCCTCCCACGTGTCAGGCCCCTGGTTTGGCTCCCACTTGGAACATGCTTCCCATATGCAGGCCCCTGGCCTAGTTCCCCCTCTGTGCAGCCCTACACCCACCTGTGTGGATTGAAACTATGTTGAAAACGAATGACACACAACTATGGAGACTGTTCTGGGCCCTCCTCCTTCTCTCTCTGTCTTTCTCTCTGGCAAAACAAAACAAAACAAAAACAAAACAAAACAAAACAAAATGCCACTTTTAAAGGACTTTATTATAGTATACTTTCATTGCTCATTGGGAAAATATGTTGGGTATTAGAGACGTGAAATAACTCTTTCAAGCCACAGGGGCAACTTTTTGGCCAATATGGGTATAATACTTGATGCTTATCCTGTTTATGGATTTCTTAAACACAAATAAATAAATATGGAGAAATTTAGAATAATGAAGTGAAATAATGTTAGATTAGTGAAGTAACTTCATTAATGGAGGGAATGTAGTCATACTTGTAGTATTTCTCCATTTTAAGAAAAGAGTATACAATTAAGTTGAACATAAATCTAAACATTATATACATTATCTAGTGATTTATTTCATTTATCTATTTATTTATCTATTTATTTATTTATTTATAGCTATGTATATGTATATGTGTCTTTATTGATTATAGTATGTTTATAAGTGCTATGAAAGAAAATAAAAGTATATTGGGAATGTTTCTTAATGGCAGCCACAAGAATGTGCTTCTTAGTCCTCCAAATACTGGGAGCATAGCCAATTGAGGACCTTTGTTGCTCAGCTCTGAACTCCGTTACTGCCATTTTTGCAGAGTTCACACTTTCTAGAAGCTATTTCTAGCTAAAGGCTGAGCACATCTGAGACACTGAGGTCAGCCTATTCCTAGGAGACTTGGGATTCTTACGCCAGTTGCCTTTGGATCAAGGAAGCACAGCAATCTAGAACACTTCTTTGTGACCTTTCTTTTCATTTTTCTTCCTTTAGGATCAGACCTGCATTGCAGTTGGATGATTATCCCAGCCTTTTCCCAGTGCTTTCTTCCCCGCCCCACCCCCCAGGCATTTTCCTCAATAAAAATCTTTGCACGTTTAATCATGTCTTGAGATATTATTCTTAGAGGACCCAGCCTAACAGGCTGATGATGAAATCCAATATACTCAGGGAAAGTTAAAACATTATCAGGAAGTACAAAATAAGAGGCAATAAGCAATACATTTGAAGAGTTCACAAAACAATGATGTCAAGTACTTTGAGATAGTAAATGGAGGCTGATACAGATGTATAATATGTTTGAATATGGTAAGCATTCTAATTGAGTAGAGTACAGAAGAATTAAAGATAGGGTTGAAAGATTTATTGAAATAATGTTATAGAGGACCTGAACATCATGCTGAAGAATTCGGCTTGTCTGTTTCCTCTACATTACTTCTGTAATGTGACCACAGATGGGCTCAAAGACTTAACAATATTGGGCACCAGCTGGTATTATACGTTCTCTTTCAGGCTGTTAGTATAGAGGATGACTAATATCCAGTGGAGTTCAGCAGCCCAAGCCCAAGCAAAAGGAAAGCTTAAAGAGAAACCTTAATACTAGACTGGGATTCTAACCCCTTGGTATCTTCCTGGTGAGCTAGTGTATGCCACAGATATATGCAACAAATATTGCTCTTAAGACTCAGTTCTATGTTCTATACCAAGAATAGGCTAATTGATTTCTTTCATTTCTATCTTCTAAAAACTGTGTTACAGTTAGCAGTATATGGTCCAGAGTTGTAAGGTTTTGTTTGGCAACCCAACACAGGTTTTGTTAGGCCATGATAATGCTTAAAAGAAACCAGACATTTAACATTAAAATATGAATTTATGACTGTTTTTGAATAATCAGCTTATTTGGCTAGATTTTCATTCTTGTATGACCGCAAAACTGGAGTTAAGTAGCAACTAACCCCTTTTAAATAGATCAAGGGTTTTCCAGTCTGCCACTATTTCTACCCCACATTACAGTCTAACACCTAGTCCATACTGTTCATTTACAGTCCTGTCTAATGTTTGTAGCCTTTTGAATGTGTGAACCCACCACCATTCAGGGGTGTCCAATCTTTTGGTTTTCCTGGGCTGGAAAGAAGAAGAATTGCCTTAGGCCACACATAAAATATACTAACAATAGCTGATAAGTTTTAAAAAATTGCAAAACTATCTCATATGTTTAAAAAAAAATTTATGAATTTGTGTTGGGCTAAATTTAAAGCTGTCTTGGGTGGCATGTGGCCCATAGGCTACAGGTTGGACAAGCTTGAATTCATTTATTTATGTATATATGTATGTATGTATGTATGTATGTATGTATTTTTAATTGTTAAATTTATTGGGATAATGTTGGCTAGTAAAAATTACATAGGTTACAGGTGTGTAGTTCTGCAGTACACACCTATGTATTACATTGTCTGTTTACCACCCAGAGTCAGTTTTCTTTCCATTGCCAGAATTTAAATATAACTTTCTTGATATTGCCATGCTGGTGTTGAGAACTCATACCAGATCTTCCTCATGGGCAATAGCTTTTTGTATATGAATTAAAACAGCTGGAATGCATTGGATTCAAGATATTGCTGAGATTCTTTTTATCTGATGTAGAAAGGGTATGTTTTTCTATTAAGCACCAAGAGGATTAAGTTAGCAACAATTGCAATCGAGCTTTCATTCAATTAGCACTATGACTAATGATTGCAGAGATGATTTAAGGATGACTTCTGTTCTCTATAGGTGATGAGGAAGATCAAGGCTTAGTTGTGGACACATGTAATGGAAATTAAAATAGATACCATTTAATCTCGAGTTGCTTCAGTCCCAAGTTTGTATTCTCTTTTTCTTATGCACCATATTGCAACCATCATTACATAATCAAATTTTTACCTTTTCATTATTACTCTTTAAACTATTGCATCTTCATCTCTCCCCTAGATCATTAGAATGACTACTAAAAATTTCATTTTTCTGACTCTCACTGTTCATTCTACACATAGCACATAGTCAACATTTAAATCATAAAGCAGGTCACTCCTCCTCTTTAATTTTCTGACAAAGAGAGCAAACTCCTCATCTTTTTCTGTTATACTGTACACAAATGACTTACCATAGTGTTGGCTTTCTTTTTCTTTCCTGCTTTGCAAATTTTTTTATTGTTAAATTTATTGAGGTGACATTGGGTTGGTAACAATTACATAGTTTTCAGATGTACAACTCTACATTACATTGTCTATGTATTGCATCATGTGCTCACCACCCAGAATCACCTCTCCTTCCATCACCAGATATTTGATGCCCTTCCCTATTCACCCCCTGCCCTACTTTTCCACCCACCTTCCCATTTACCTTCAGGTAACCACCAAACTATTGACTGTGTCCATGAGTTTTTGTTTCTTTGTTACTTTCAGTTTTATAATCTACCTATAAGTGAGGTCATATGGTTCTTGATGGTTCCAAGGTCCATCTATGTTGTCACAAATAGCTGTATTTCATTTTTTCTTATTGCTGAGTAGTATTCCATTGTGTAAATGTACCATAACTTCTTTATCTAGTCACCTATCAGAGGACACTGGTTGATTCCACGACTTGGCCACCGTGAACAGTGCTGTGATGAACGTTGGGGTACATATATATTTGTGAATTAAGGTTTTCAAGTTTTTTGGGTAGATACCCAGAAGAGGGATTGCCAGGTCATATGGCAATTCCATTCCTAATTTTTTGAAGAATCTCCATACAGCCTTCCATAGTGGTTGTACCAATTTACATTCCCACCAGCAGTGTATGAGGGTTCCTTTTTCTCCACAGCCTCTCCAGCATTTTATGAAACTAACCTCAATGGCAAGGGAAGTAAAAGCAAAAATAAATGAATGGGACTTTACCAAACTAAAAAGCTTCTGCACAGCAAATGAAACTAGCAATAAAGCAAAAAGACAACCAACCAATTAGGGGAAAATGTTTGCGAACAATGCCTCTGACAAGGGGCTACTATCTAAAATATATAAAGGACTTGTACAACTCAACAACAAAAACACAGGCAATCCTATTAAAAAATGGGCAGAAGACCTAAACAAACATTTCTCTCTTATAGACTTACACATAACCAACAGATATATGAAAAAATGCTTGACATCACTAGCAATTAGGGAGATGCAAATTAAAACTGCAATGAGATGCTACCTCACTACTGTTGGAATGGCTATAATCAACAAGATGAGGGATAACTATTGAACTCTAGCCTGAAGTGTCTCATCCTCTGAGTGTTTTTGTTACCCCACTAGTCTGATTTTGACTCAGGCCTTCTAGAAGGTAGATTGGAAGGCTGGAGGAGGAATGTTGTGCTCCTCCTGGTAGTCATAATATACTCCATTACCATGAAGTTTCATGTGGACTTTGGCTGGGCTTGGACAGATTAGAGTTCGAGGGTTGTAGTCTGGGACAACAATTAGGAATGTACTGAAATGGAGGAACAAGATGATAAGGATCTAAATTAGAGAGGTGAGAACTCTGATTTTATATTGTTAAATTATGTTTATACTATTGACTGTTAACCCACAGCTTAAAAATAACTAAAAACAGACAACTGAATCAAACACATATGTACTTATATTTCCACAGAGTGACAGGAAAGATATGAGTAACATTTTAAAAGTTAAGAAATCAGTAAATAAATAAAAGTTAATTTGAACATATAAAATTGTTAGTGAATAACAAGAACATTGCTTTAAGCAAAGGTGGACGGACATATTAAAAACATCAGTTTACTATTTAAATTAGTAACTAAGGTTAAGACAAAAAAGAAAGAAAGAAGGGAAGTTAAAAAAAATCCCTTATTAAGAATTCAATTATGGAAGCTTCTTAGATAAATGCTTTGTGAATTTGATTTTCCTTTTATAATTCTTACTAGTCACATACAGTGTAGCAGATGACATAAACAGATGGACTTGTGTTATCTGTTCTTGCTTAAAACCTTCTCTAACATTTTTTTTTTTGGCCATATTAATAAACATAGGATATGGTAGAACTAACTTACATCTGTTTAAACTCCTTGGTAACTTCTGTTAAAATTTATTTTAGTAAGATATAATATGTTAAAACTTTTTTTATTATGGACAATATTCTATCCACTTTAGAAATAATCTGAGGTATATTTCAATACTTCTAGATAACTATAAGTTTATAAAATGAAATATACCTATATTTGGGTTTTTATGTTGGTAAGCATTTCTAAAAAAGTCATTGTAGATGATAAATTCAATTCATGGAAGAATCTTGCTCTAATTGATAATATCTGTAGCTTTTTATACTTTTCAAAGCATTTTAGGTTTATTAATTTTATTCTTTACCCATGCTTTGCTATTTTGATAAGTAGCATGTTCTTCATTTGAACAAAAGGGAATCTACTCCATCTTTGTTAGCTTTATTAACTCTGAGAAAAGAATGTAACCATGTCTACTCTTTATTTGGTAAGAGTTTGATTGATTTTAGTTAAATTAACCGTGGGATAATGCCTTGAACGTTGTACCAAGCCTATAAAATGACAGGAGATGGAGATGCTGGGACAGCTCAGTGGGTTGAGTGCTCGTCTTGCAGTCTCGGGGTCCGAGGATTGTGTACTAGCCCTGGCCCGTGCAGACACATACGTTGAATTGGGGTGTGCCCCTGGTTCAGTTCCCAGGGTAACCTCCCCATGTTGGAGGCCCCGGGTTCGGCTTCTGCTCCAGTTGTGCTTCCCTTGTGGGAGGCCCCCAGCTTGTAGGGGCATGCCTCCCATGCAAAAGGCCCCTGCCTCAGTTCCTGCCCTGCACAGCCTTGTGCCCACCTGTTGAGTGAAACTATATCGAAAACTAACGATGTGCAACCATGGAGACTGCTCTGGATCCTCCCCCTTCTCTCTGTCTCTCTCTGTAAAAAACAATAAAAATAAATCTTAAAAAAAAAATGACAGCACAAATCACACAGGGTCTCAAGAAATTCTTAAATGATTGACCTTAATTAAAAGAATAGACTTAATATATAATTAGTATTTAGGTTATTGAAGAAAAAATTCAAACCTAGTGAAATTTATGTCTAGCCTAGTTAACGTGTACAGAAAATTATTTATTGTCACGAGTCATTTAATAAATTTATTTAGTTGTATATCTAAACAGCAGGAAGAAACATACTTTCTGAAATAATAGTCATAGCTTTCAAATTCTGATTATTTTCTAACTACTTTATTGTTTTAAAATAATAGGGGAAGCCGGGATTGCTCAGTGGGTTAGGTGCTCACTTTGCAGCGCTGGGTACCTGGGATCGAATCCCGGCCCCGGCCCGTGTGGAACCATGTGCTGAGCTGGGAGCTCCCCCAGTTCAGTTCTCTCTCTGTCTCTGTCTCTGTCTCTGTATCTCTCTCTCTATCCCTGTCAAAAAAAAAATATATATATTAAAAAATATATATTTAATGACTTTTTATAAAGGCTAAATTTGAAAGCTAGAGACTGTAAGCCTCAAAGAAACTTTGTTAGTGAAGTATGTGTTTACTTTTCAGGTTAGTGTGTCATTTAGGTAGGAATCATTGACTAAACACAGTTCCCTGAGTTGTGTCTCTTCCCTAAGATTGTTGGACGAGCTGACTGATTGCAGGACCTCATGGAGCCCTGGTGTCCCAGAGCCACCCCTGAGATCCCGCAGAACATAGGAGGGAGCTCAGGGTAACTGCACTCAGACTTTTTTTCAAACACTCCCATTCCAAGTTCAACTCTTCTATACTGAATTTATTAAAGTTTCACCTAAGGCTTTTTTATTTTTATTTTTGAAATAATAGTTTTGTTAGTAAACACAATGAATAATCACAATACAAACAATAAATAAATAAAACAGTGATTATTTAATAATCAAGGATGTTAAAAATATAAACTGGATTAAATAGCTATCAAATTTATCTCCATTAATTTCTCAGGATTCAGACAGTTATTTGAATTTTAATTCTACCCAAGAATCACAATATATTCCCAATATGTTTTTAGGTTATTTTGGTATAACATATTGGCATTAGAATATTTATAACATGTTTGTCTCTTTGGTTATCTTTGAATATCCTCATTGTGGAATTTAACAATTTGCTAACATAGACTTTGTTAATCATGGCATTTATAAGGTAATGCAAAATAATTATTTGATATATAGATGCATTAAAATAACATCATCAGTTTTACATGACTGGGGACAGCAATGAAGCTTTGGCTAGCAGCAAATGTAGGTTCTGAATTATATACCTCTTTGCCATTATTATAATCAACAACCAGCTGCATATGCTCAGAACTGGGTCAGAGAGAAAAAAGTTCAAATTGGCAAGTCAATTGAAAAAATGGTAATTTACAAGATAAAAATGTCAGGCTTTTCCAACCTCATAAAGAAAAAATAGGTTGAGACACTAAAAAGTGGTGCTTTCATGTGTATTAAACGTTTTTGGTTTCTTGTAGCTGAGGGTAGAAAAAAACCTGTGATACTCACAGGCATACGTACTTATATTCTACACCAATGTGTTTACTTCCAGCTCTTAATGATGAAGCTGAAGCCCTAGAATTCAATAGTGCCATTAGATTAACAATGCCACCCAGGGAATACATTAATGTCAACCTCTATTTCTCTGCAGAGAAACCCTCCTCATTCTGAATTCCTGCGAAGCACCTTCCCTCTTTGAGAGATGTACAGTTTTGAAATATTCAGTTCACAATGGAAAAAGATAAAAAATTTCAACATTATTCAATTTTTTTTTCAGGCCAAAGAGAAATAAACCTGAATGTCTCTCATGCTTGTGATAGGTGACCTTTGTTGTCTGACAGGAAAATGAAAAAGCACCCATTTTTATATTTGGCTTAATAAGGTACGTGAGCTAGCAGTGCTCAATAGCCAAAACTGACTGGTGATTTTCTTTCTAGATGACCCATTAAAAGTGGCTGAAGATAATGAATTCATCCATCACTTATGACTAAGTGTACTGTCCCCTGCATGCACTCAGGATAATAGCATTTTAGAATGAAGGGCATTAAAATCATCAGATAAATCTAACATTACTGGGGAAAGTCATTTTACAATGATCATTCAGAGGTCATCATTATGTGCATTCATACCAGTTTTCAACTGGTTGAGGCTCAAAATTGGAGAAGAGGGCAGGACAAGAAGCAATAGCTTTCAAGAGGCATCAGTATTTTTTCGATTTTTTTCAGCTACTAGGTTGTCCAGCCTTTTTTAGGAAAAAAATAAACAAACAAATTTAAAAAGAAAACAAACGAAAAGGGAGAGATAATGATTGAATTGTTTCTTAGTTCCGGTTTTGTAGACATTTTCTTTTTTTCACAAAGTTGAACCTTTATATATTAGATCAATATTAAGCCACGTGAAAGTGTGATATTCTCAGAGAATAGGACTGAAATATGCTGAAGAGCAGGAAGCTTTGCACAGTCCCAGGACAAGCTGTCTAGTGTGAGAGGGTGGACTTCCTCAGTTTCATTTTGGCCTCTACCGTTTGATGTCTGGATAAACTTTACACAAGGTACTTAAGGATTCTCTGCTTTGGTTTTCTCAATTATAAAATTATAAATGGAGATAATATTTTTAGGTGACCAGATTTTAACATTGGTAAAGCGGGACACCGTTGACTGGGGGGGAGGGGGTTCTTGATTAAAAATTTGGTCTATCTCC
>PVKE010046219.1:0-12324 GCA_004027555.1 Craseonycteris thonglongyai | reverse complement strand
CTCTCTCTCTCTCTCTCTCTCTCTCTCTCTCTCTCTCTCTCTCTCTCTCTGTCTGTCTCTCTCATCTATAAAGTTTCTAAAGCAGTTCCTTCAGCTCTGGTTTTCTTTTACTAAATTTAAAAACGTGGCTTCTGGCTATAAAAATGTCTCCCTCACCTTCAGAGGCCCCAGTCTCCTGGGGCTGTTATTGGCATGATCTGTAAATTAACTGGAGTCACTTAGAGCCCTCGGTTAGCTTTTAGTCAAACATTGCAGCAGTGTTTACTCTTGTGTAATCCTCAGTTGTTACTTAATTTAATGCCCGTCAGCATTTTTTTTTAAACATGTTCAGCAAATCCCTGGCACATGCTGTTTGGTTTCTTTCCTGTTCCCTTTCCCCACCTTGACCCAAATCAAGCTCAATTTATCCAAGCACAGGCTTTCTAACATTTTTAATTTGCAGTGCAGTTCATTCTCTTCTCAAAGAAGTAAGAGTTTGCTTTCTGCAGTAGTCCAACTACGTTCTATTCATAGACCCTTTTGCTTTATGTCCCTTATCCCAACTTACATCAAAGAGGGTGAACTATGAATTGTATAGCTTTTGTTTCTTGTTGCTCTGGCAGTTATTTGTGAGTGATGTAAGACAGGAAGCATCCTCAAACTCACATTTGGAAGATGATAGTGTGGCCCCCTGTGAAATCTCACTTTGAAGGTCTGCCCAGTGGTGAGCTAAAAGCTGAACATATCACATCATAATTCATACACAACTTTGTGTCTTTTGAACCTTAGTCCTCAGCTGCCACCACCTCCAAAATAAATAAATAGAGCCCTGGACATTCTACTGTGTTCTGGAGTGCCTTTCCTTGCTCCTTTCATAATGTAAAATCCATCCCAATCTAACAGGAGAACTTCTCTAAGGCTATCATAAAGGCAAAAGAAAATATTGAGTTCAAGTGGAACAGGAAGGCTCAGATTCAAAGAGCAAAGCACATTACTAAGAGAATAAAAATGTAGAGAAAATTATGAGACTAATTGAAATACTTCATTTGCTTTTTTAATCTTCCATTAATTTTTATCTATAAATTAACTTTTATCTTAGCATTCTCTCTCACATGGGGCAAAAGAAGAAGTGAGATTTAAAGAATTTAATAATCCATTGATTAATTCATTCTGGTTTCTCTTCTAGATATGAAAAAAGAAGGTAGCCAAGACATTACCTCCATCCTTGAGAATACATCCCTAATCTTTAGGGAAACACTTTTAAAGTTAGCTATTTGCTCTTCATTAAATATTAAATAAATTGATCTCTGGAATACTTAAAATTCCATGCTATGTGGCTGTATGGTGCAGTAATGCACACACACACACACACACAAAAATAAATTCACACACATACAAACACATGCCTAGGTAGAAAGAAAAAAGATTTAGCAGGGGCTGGTTGTGTATTTGGCCTGCTTTCCAGTTATTTGCACTTTGCCATTACAGAGCAGAACCATACTAGTAAGCCCTTTGCATGAAAGGCAGCCCATTTCCAAATTAAAGAGATTTGGCTGCAGGTGGGTATGAAAATGCTGAGTTAATGGAAACTTTATCTCGTATTTATTTTTAGTATATTTGTTGACATCTGTGAGCTTAGCCAATCTTCCTACTCTAACTTTTGGGAAACACACCTTGAGGCAGGCCTCTTCAGCCTTCTGGGTCGTGTTGTGTGACTGAGTTGTGGTAAACAGAAGCATGGTAGTTCTCAGCCCAAGCATCAACGCGCAGGTTTGCTTTGCCTTGTATCAGATTAAATGCATGGACAAACTTATAAGCTAAATTTGTTTTTGTATTGTTGGTCAGTTTTCTTTAATAAAAAAATGATAATTCTTTAATTTTATGCTATATTTAGCAGGAAGCCATTTTCTACTTTATCCTAGTATTGATCTCATGCTTACTCTTCTGACACCATCAGACTTATCTATAGCTTGGCAACTAAAATTTCACTGAATAAAGAAATATGGTTATTTACACTGGCTGCTCTACCAGGAAAGAATTTCAAAGTGTAATTTTTTTAAGTTATAAATATGGTTTACATATAAACACAAAATGAACATTTGCCAGAGATTTCTTAATTTGTTAAGTAAATGAAAGAGCATTTGAGGAACTTAATATCTGTATATCTATATCTGTATCTATATCTATCTATATCTATTTGTATATCATCTATATCTATATCATCTATACCTATATCTATATCTATATCCACACTGGAGAATAAATGTTCAGGTAAGGTTGTTAGATAATATAAAACACTGGTTAATGTCATTCATAGCAATAAAAGTACTACAGCCTTTAGGGTCATCTTTCTTCTGGATTAAAATCACTTACATCATTACTAAACAAAAATTTACAAATTATCATTTTATAAAGTCTGAGCCTTAATTAATAGCAAATAGTATGTTCAATGAGGTTCATTTTTTTTTTTTTTTTTTTAGAGAATCAGATAATTCCTTAGGTGGGCTTATTAGACTATGGTTTAGCATGATATTGAAACAACATGCAACTATCCTTTTGCCTTATTTCAAGTTGCTACTTTGTCATAACATTAGTAAAGTGCTTTGGGGGGGAAAGATGTCTCACATGGTAGAAAATTAAGGCCTTGAGACAGATTGTTGCGGAAATATTAATAGAACAGCATTATAACTCAAACTATGTTGAATCCTAAGAAATATGGAGTTGGAAGTGGAGGAAACTGAAGTGTCCATCAAAGTACGAATGGATAAACAGAATGTGTCATATGCACACAATGGAATATTATTCAACCATAAAAAGGACGGAAAATCAGACATACCACAACATGTGTAAACCTTGAGGACATTATGGTGAGTATGTCAGTTACAAAAAGACAAATACTGTGTAATTCCACTTATATGAGTTATCTAGAGTAGTCAAATTTATACACAGAAAGTAGAATATTGGTTACCAGGGGCTGGGAGAAGAGGGAATGAGAGCTGTTTCATGGGTATAGAGTTTCAATTTTGTGAGATGGAAAAGTTCTGGAGATTCATGAGCAACTATGTGAATATACTTAACACTACTAAATAGTACAGTTAGAAATGGTTAAGACAGTATACTTTGTTATTCACTTTTTACCACAATAAAAAATAATTTTCAAACATTCCAGAGTTGGTATCACCAATCCAGATGGGTGTTATAAGTCAAGGAAATGACCACAAGGGTGAAACCAAAACGTGGAGTCTAGGGGATCATTTGAAGTGCTAGATTGTGACTTAACCTTCAATATGACACAAAAATGCCAACTTAGCTCTGGTGGACTTCAGCCCACATCATGGAAACTATCATGCAATGTAGCAGAGTTGGTTGTCTGTGCATCCTGACATGCCTGGTAAAGCCAGCAGGAGCTTGGAATGAGGTGTCTTGGCACCAGCCCAGTTTTATAAAGCTCCACATCTGCAAAGCACTAGCTGTTCTTTTTCTTTTTTTTTTCCTTTTGAAGATTTCTACTTTATTTAATATCTTATATTTTTTATTTTCATCTTTCATAAAAATTTATTCAAAATGTATCGTTGGATTTAATGTGAAGTGAAATATTCTGAAACTTCCCAAAGATAACATAGAAGAAAATCTAAGTGATCTTAGATCTGGCAACAAGTTTTCTGTTGTTATTTTTTGTATTCTGTATTTTTATATTTCTTTTTATAGCATTGAGTTGGAATAGACAAACAAAGTTATATGTATTTAAGGTGTACAATTTGATGTTTTGATATATGAACACACTGTTAAATGGCCACTACAATTCAGATAATTAACATACCTATCACCTTAGGTTGTTACTATTTTCTTTTAAAGATTTATTTTTATTATTTTGACAGCCGAGAGAGAGAGAGAGAGAGAGAGAGAGAGAGAGAGAGAGAGAGAGAGAGAGATGGAGAGACAGAGAGAAGGGGAGGGCCGAGAGCATTCTCCATAGTTGTATGTCATCAGTTTTTAATATAGTTTCATTCCACAGGTGAGCTGCACAGGGCTGCACAGGGCAGAAATCGGGCTGGGGCCTCCTGCATAGGAGGCATGCCCCTGTGAGCCAGGGGCCTCCCACATGGGAAGTTCACCTCAGTGAGAACTGAACTGGGGGCACACCCCAGTTCAGCATATGGATCCACGCGGGTCAAGGTCAGGATGTAATCCTCAGACCCCAGGGCTGCAAGATGAGCGCTTAACCTGATGAGCCATCCTGGCTTCCCCTACTATTTTCTTTTAATTTTTTATGGTAAGAACACTTAAGTTCTACCCTCTTAGCAAACTTCAAGTAACAATACAATATTGTTAACTATAGTCACCATGCTATTCATTATGTCTCCAGTAATTACTCATCTTGTATAACTGAGCTTTTTAATACTCAGATAACTCTCTCTACAGCACTTTTAACTTTTCTAGCCCTGTTTAAGAGTTAAAAAAGAGGAAGTTCAACCTAATCTTCACTAAACATTAGAAACTAGCCTGATTATTATACTTAAATCTCTTCTCAAAAGCCCCCAGACTTCTGTGTTGGCCTTTGAAAAACTGGAGAGTATAAACAAAATTCATATTATCCAAGGACAAAGTGCTCACTCCTGTCTGATATGACTGCATCATAACTATTCTACACACTCCAGCAGAATGTGAGAGCCCTAACATAAGAAGGGTTGCCACATACAAACAAAATACTTATTTTTTTTTTTATTGTTTTTTTGACAGAGATAGAGAGACAGAGAGAGACAGAGAGACAGAGAGAAGGGAGAGGGCCCAAAACAATCTCCATAATTGTACATTATTTGTTTTTGATATAGTTTCATTCCACAGATGGCTGCGAGACTATGTTGTGCAGGAGTCAGTCCGGGGTCCTCGCTAATGGGCTCTGACAAGAACCAAACTGGGGGGCACACTCCAGTTCAGTGTAAGGGTCCCCGCTGGCCAGGGGCTGGGGTTCATCTATCCTCAGACCCCAGAGCTGCAAAGCAAGCATTCAACCCACTGAGCCATCTCAGCATCCCCCATACAAAATATTTTAATTCCTTCATAAACTTGATAAACTTCTTAATAGAGCAATTATATTTCTTCTTTCTTTCTTTTTCTTTCTTTCTTTCTTTCTTTCTTTCTTTCTTCTTTCTTTCTTCTTTCATCCTGGCCAATAGAAACTTTCTCTAATTCAATTGACATGATGTCATGGAATGCTGATTAAGATGGAACATTAAGCCCAATTGCATTTTAAATCCAAATTCTTTATGGAGTCAGAGGAAAATTTGTGCCTGTCTCCATTAGGTAGTGTTGCTCAGTGCTTTCCATAATGCTCACAGTCAGAGTATTTTACCATCTGGTCATTAATTTCTCAGTATTATAAAAATTGAGAAAATTCACTCATTTGCAAAAGCAGTTAAATAACCCTAACACACAACCCTACACTAAAAACAAAAATCACTAATGTCCAGAAACATGATTTGTTTCATTATACCTTCCATTGTTAAATCAAACATTTACTTGGAATAAAGTGCTGTCAAAATTAAAATGCTCCTTAGAGCCAAAAGAAATCGTTCTCTTTGACTTAAGAGCCCTCTTTTGGTATAATTTATTTCACTGTACTAACCCCATGAGGATTATGGAGGCTATAAATTGACATATCCTTTTCAAAATTCAAACAACTTTCATGCACAAAAAATATGACAAATAGAGAAAGAAGCAGGTAGCTTACTAAGGTTGGCTGTTTACCGTCATTTATTGTTTTGTTTTGCTTGTTTTTGTTTTTTTCATGAAGTCTGACTGTTTTGCAGTAACTGTTACCTAACTTAACCTACTCTAAAGTGCTTGTATTTCCAGTTCAGACTGTCTCCTGACATGGAATGATGCCAGGATGGTCAGCCAAGAAAACAATGATGACAACCTCAGAGAAATATATAAAGTGTTTAAATAGCTAATTAACAACTATTGGAAGAAGCAGGTAAAATTAAATTTAAAAATTTTTAAGAAAAAAATAAAATAAATAAAGGTAGAAAGAAAGAAAGCCAAAAGGAAAGAGAAAGGAGAGAAGAGAGCCAAAGAGAGAAAGGAGGCTCTCCTTAAAGACAGTTATAGTCTGAAAATGTAGGTGCTATAAAATATTTGCTTGTCCTAAGTGCTGTCTTCTTCCTGTCCAATTGTGCCAACTCACAGCACAGTCTTGTAAACTCTTCCATTGTTTATGGTCTTTTAGATGCAGTGCTCATGAACTCAAAAGTGAACTGAAACTGCTTCACAGAAAATGAACTTAGAGTATTTTTATGTGATCGTTGCTCTAAAATAGGGAAAAAAAGAAGTTCAGCGCATTGACCATTTTAAAGTTTTGATCCCAGCCAAACTTCATACCAAATGTGAGTCTTAGACTTGTCACCTCAGCCCCCTTTCACTTTCCTTCCCCCAAAGTATAATCATTTGACACTTCTAAGAGTCACAGGTCTGGAAGTCATTGTTGGCAAAGTTTGGCTGGTTGTCCAGAAGACTTGACACTTCCCAGTGTCCCATGCGGGGAACACAGGACTTAGTGTAAGGATTTTACTTAAAAATTATGTTTGATCTTTGGATGTTGCAACTATGAAAAAAGGTTTCAAATCCATACAGTACACTGGGACATAATAATGGTCTATATCCCTATGGAATACCTGAAAATAACTCCAATTTAGCTTTTTAGAATAAAGCAAATGTTTAAAGAGGCCCAAAATGAAACTTAAATGTTTAATCTGCCCAGCTGCTTGTGAAGCTGGCAGTGGGACTCAGGGAAGAAGTGGTGGTTGCTCTACGAAGCCTGGCTGCTACAAGGCTAGGAGCAGCCAAGTTCAGGGGGAAAGCTGGTTTCCCAGCCATGTGGCCTCCTCTAAGTAGCAGAGTCAGGCATGTTGTCCTCTTGCTTTTTTCCTGAAGGCAAAACAGAAATGGGGAAATAAGAAACACAAAAGAATGAGTTGTAAATTATAGGGCTTTGTACTTAAACATTTTCAAGGCAATTAAATTGTAAAGGAACCACACTGCCTATATCAGGAGGGATTGTTGAACACTGAGCAAACCAAGGCAATTGAAGGTGGATCTTTTATTTTCTGCTTTGATAAAAAGAAATTGAAGTCCAAGAAATGAAAGAAGGGATGCTGGGGTAGTGCAACAGGTTGGTTGCTTGCCTTGCAACCACAAGGTCCAGGGACCAAATAGCAGCCCCAACCTGTAGAAACCCACATGCACTGTGGTGCACAACGGGTAACAGCCAGGATAGTGGCAAAGGTTCTCGCCTCCCATGAGGGAAGCCCCCAGTTTGGTTCTGCCCCATGCGGCCCTACATCCACTTTTGTGGAATAAAACAATGTCACAAATAATAATGCACAACTATGGAGAATACTCTGGGCCTTCTCTTCTCTCTCTCTCTCTCTCTCTTTCTCTCTCTCCCCGCCCCCTTTCTCTCTCTCTCTTTATCTCTCTCTGTCTCTCTCACCTCTCAAAAACAATAAAATGAAATGAATCTTAAAAAATAAATGAAAGAAAAAAGATAACCAAGTGAAATGAGTCTCCAATGGGTTGTTTCATTGTATATCATCGGTTGTGAACTATCAGTGAACCCAGAAAGTTCCCTAATAGTGCCCCCCCTTTCTCTTTTAAGCAACCTACAATGAAGCACCTCTTGTTAAACTCTATGGTCAGTAATGTGTATCTGAGGAGAACCTCCTTTTCCAAGCCCTTTGTCAGCTTGAAGATTGGCTCCATGTCACTGAGAGTATATAAGAGGAATTTCCAGAAATGTCCACCTTTCTGCTTCCAGACCTTTCTTCCCTCCTGTTTCTTCTTAGCCCCACTTAACCACCAGCTACCACTCTATTTAACAGCTTCCCTTTATAATTAATGACCTGAAAGCGTTGTTTATACTCATGCTGTCCAGTATAAATATTATGAGCCATATGTGCAATTTTGATTTTTCTAGTAGCCACGTTAAAAAAGTAAAAAGAAACAAATGAAATTAAATTACATGTTTTATTTAACTCAACATATCCAAAATAGTATCCTTTCAACATGTACTTTTATATAAATTGAAATATTTTACTTTATTTTGGAAATTCTAATGTAAGATGTATGTTACACTTATAGTGCATTTCAATTTAGAGTGGTCATATTTCAAGTGCTCAGTAATCACCTGTGTCAAGTGTCCCAGATTGGACAGTGCAGTTCTGTGTGGTCCTGATGTCTTCTCCCATCCTCTCTAGAACCCAGTTCTTTCAGGTTTTTGCCTTCACCACTCTACTGAAACTGATCTTGTCAAACTCTCTGATAATCTCAATTTCCCTCTATCTAGAGCTCAATTCTCAGTCTCTATCTTGCCTGGCTTCCCAGCAACATTTACTCCAATAGACCACTCTTTCCTGGTTGATAAGCTTTCTTCACTTGGTTTACAGGATCACCACTGTTAGCTTCTCTTTTACCTCACTGGTTGTGGCCTGTCAGTCTCTTTGCTGCTATTCTCATCTCTCTGTCCTCTAAAGAATATTCCAGTGGAAGATCCCAAGATTGAGTCTTCTATTCTTTAATGAAATTTGCCAGTATTCCTTACTCAGAATGCCCAGACTGTCCAGAAAAATGAAACTAATCATGTGGAATTATCTCCCAATACTAATCTAGAACTTATCATCTACCAATACCTCTCACCAAAATCATTAAATCAGGTTCTTACTAACTCCATTCATCCAACATGTTATTAATGTTTATATAATAGTTTGACCCCACAGGTTGCAAATGTTCTTCCACCTCTTTAGCACATCTATTCCATTTATCCTTCTACCTCCTCCCCATCTATCAGCCTTCTTTTTCAAATCTCTCCCATCCAAACTTAAATTCTATGGTACATCATTTCAATAACCTATTTGCCAGTACCCTAAACTCTCCTCATTTTAATATTTGTATCAGCAACTGTTAACAAAATCCCAATGTTACCTGAAGCCACCTGTGTTTTTCCCTTTGTGCCTGAGCCAAAATAGACAAGTGTTTCTGGACAAAGTGACACACAGAGCGTACAGGTATTATTGTCAAGTCATAAACACCAAAACCCATGCATCTTCAACACATCTCAGCAAGATTTCAATACTTATCTATTAGTCCTTCTTCCCTCCCTTCCAGTAAAAATTACAAACTTTCTCCACTATCCTCAAATCTCATTTTTCCTTTTATTCCACACCTTCCCTCTCACTCTTAACAAATGACCACACTTCCTACTTCATGAAGAGAATAAAATCCATAAGACAAGAGCTCCCACAAAGAATTACCTACATCTACACAGACCCTCTCTTCCTCCTTTTCTGTTAGAGTAGAATTAGCCCTTCTCTTTTCTAAGACCAATTGCTCCAATTGCCAGGAACTTTTCATTATTTCCATTTTCTTTTATACTCAGCATTTTCTCTAACTTGACTTATCTTTGACATTTATACTCACTCATGTTTCTCCCATTTTCAGAGGAAAAGGAGACCCTCCTCATACCTCTAAATAGTCTTCCCACATTTACTCTTGCTGTCCTCTAGATCTATTTTCCACCTTTCAGTCTTTGTGATCTTTTCACATTAGACAATACAACATCATCCCTCCCTTTCCTGATCCACTAAACCTCTTCAATAGTTTCCCCAGCCCTTTTAAGGATAACCCAAACCCTATATATTTTTTACAAAGCCTGGCTAGCCTGACCTCTACTCACCTTTCCAGTTTTATTTTGTACCATCTTCCTCTCTCATTCTCTGTACTACAGTTTTACTGCTCTTCTTCCAGTTAATCAAATGCACCATGCCTCTCTGCCCTTAGGACTCTTGTACATGTTGCTCCAGTTTCTGCTATAAAGAGGATTCCCTGACAGGTTCACCTATTTCCAAGATTTTATTAATCTGAGAAGACTTCACAAAATCCTTAAATCAAATCAGTTTTCTTCCGAATAATTACCTCTCAAACACATTTATCTTCAGGATTTTTTGATTAGTAGCTATATCCTTTCACCAAACCATAAACTCCATTAGAGAAGAAAAACATCCAGCGTTATTCCCTGAAACTCAGCCAATCATAGGCAAAACACTGAGTGCATTTCTGATGAATGACTAAATGAATGAATGAAGATTGACATAGAAGTACCCCTCATCTACCCAGTTTCCATAATCTTCATTGGAGTCCATTTGTGAAGATAGATGTTGGTTTTCTAAAGAAGAAGTTGTCATGGCTACATCACTGGTGTTCAGTTCCTAAAACAAACTAGAGTTTCTAAAAATAGAATAAGCAGAGCTAAGAGAACTAGTGCTGCCTTCTGCTCATCCTCTGACCATTTTGCTAATCCCCCAAAGGAAGGCACTCACCACAAGGCAAGGTAATCATTTTTGTTTCTATTATTCTTGGCATATTCATTGAGTGACATTTCAATTACAGCTCTCTTGCCCCTGATTGCAGGGGTCATTTAAGCCTAAGGGAATTCACTTTTAATCCTGTCAAAGAAACACAATATCATATTCTAGTTTGGTGGTTGAATGTACCAGATGGATACACATGGACAAGACATTTCAGGGTTATTAACTCTATGAAGCCTGTATTCTCACTGGATAAAACTCTGAGATTTAAACTCTTAGAAGAGATGACCACAGGAGTTGACTTTTTAGATATATATTTTATAAGATCTTTTTTGCAAACTGCTTCTTCACCATCAGCATAGAATCAGCCACTCTAGAAAGAACTTCTTTCTACAGCAATAACAGATGCTTCTTATTTCCAAGTTGATTCCTCAGAAGACCTTGGGGTGACCTAATCATAAGGTACCTAAAGAACTTTAAAACATTAAATTTAGTGGCTGAAAATAACACAGCAACACTGAAAAGTAGTAACAATAGCTACTCATTATGGCTCTTCCTCTATGGGCCCAATGCTTCACAGCAATCCTAAGAGATATTTTATATATGAGAAAACTAAAACTTGGGAAGGTAATTAGCCAAGCCTCTTCAGCTTATAGCTGAGAAAGGCAGATATACTTGTAAAACAGGGTAGACTTAAAAAAAAAATTTTTTTAATTTTTAAAATAATTACATTTCACATTCAATATTATTTACATTATTTTCAGGTGCACAGTGCAGTGGGTAGGCAATTATATGATTTATGAAGTGCTCTTCCTGATAAATCTAGTGCCCATCTGACACGATACATAGATTTTACATTATTGGCTATTTTGCCCATATTGTATGTCACATACATGTGTGACATATATATTTAAAGATTTATTTTTATTGGTTTTTTGACAGACAGAGAGAGAGACAGAGAGAGACAGAGAGAAGGGGGAGGGCCCAGAGCAGTCTCCACAGTTGTATGTCATTAGTTTTCTATATAATTTCACTCCACAGCTGGGCGCAGGGCAGGAACTGGGCCAGGGCCTCCTGCATAGGCCCCAGCAATAACCAAACTGGGAGCACACCCCAGTTCAGCATATGGGTCACGTGGGCCAGGGCCGGGATTCAATCCTCTGACCCTGAGGCTACAAAGCAAGTGCTCAACCTGCTGAGCCATCCCAGCTCCCCATATTTTTTGAATTAGTATTTTGGATTTCTTTGGATAAATACTCAGGACTGGAATTGCTGGGTCATAAGGTAGTTCTATTTTTAATGTTTTGAGGAGTTTACATGCTGTTTTTCATACTTGACTGTACCAGTGTGCATTTCCACCAACAATGCAGAAGGTGTTTTTGTTAAATTGTTTGTTTGGTTTGTTTGTTGTTTTTTTCTCCACAATGTCGCCCACACTGGCTGTTCGGTGATTTATTGATGACAGCCATTCTGACAGGAGTGAGCTGGTATCTCATTTTGGTTTTAATTTGTATTTCTCTGATGATTAGTGACATTGAGGATCTTTTCGTATGTCTATTGACCATCTTTAAGTTCTCTTTGGAAAAATGTTTATTCATGCCCTTGACCCATTTTTTTAAATTGGCTTGTTTGGGGTTTTTTTTGGTGTTGAGCTGTATGTTTTATTGTTTTTTATAAAGTTTGGATATTGACCCCTTATCAGATGTATCATTGGCAAATATTTTCTCCCATTTAGTAGGATGCTTTTCTATTTTGTTGTTGGTTTCTTTTGTTGTGCAAAAACTTTTTAGTTTGATTTAGTCCCATTTGTTTATTTCTTCTTGTGTTCTCCTTTCCCAAGGAGATGTTAGTAAAAATATTACTAAGTGTTATGTCTGAGAGTTTACTTTCTATATTTGCTTATAGGAATTTTATGGTTTTGGACCTTATATTTAAGACTTTATTTTGAGTAGATTTTTTTTTTATGCCTTTTTTTTTTTGTTTT
>PVKE010046218.1:0-12335 GCA_004027555.1 Craseonycteris thonglongyai | reverse complement strand
CTAGCTACTGGGCACACACTGCATCGCGTAGGAGTGTCCTTACCCAAAAAAACGAGATTGCGGTAGTTCTCCAACATCACATCTCTGTACAAGCTCTTCTGGGCGGGATTAAGCAGCTGCCACTCCTCCAACGTGAAACCCACAGCCACATCCTCGAACGATATCTAGGGAAGCACAGTCCCCGTCAAAATGTGAGGTGACCCGCGCATGGAATGCTAACCCTCACCCTGACCCAAGGACCACAAACAGGCCTTCTTCTCCACGGTGAACCCCCGTGGTCTCATCCTGCCGCTCAGGCTGAGCTTACTGACTCACTGCCACTGGACAGAACAGGGCAGAGTCATGGGCCGGCACTTCCCAGGTTAGTTCAGAAGACTCCCCCTGGGGACCCCTCTCCTGCTCTCTTGGGGAGTCCAGGTGCCGTGTGTGAGGCAGCCCCATGGAGAAGGCCACAGTCAGGCAGGGGGCCTGCCCACACCCACATGAGTGAGCCCAGCAGGGGGCCGTCCCATTTGCCCCGTAGGGTGACCTCAGCTCTTCTCAATATCCTGATGACAGGGTCACATGAGAACCAAATGGGTAAACAGCTGGCAGATTCCTATCCGAGTAAACTGAAAATGCACGTGCGCCTAAAAACATATTCAAACAGCTGCTTCAGAAGTGACTGGGTCTGCAGACTGCTGCGTGCCTACAGTGGGACACTCTTCAGTGACAGTACTCGGCAACATGAAGGAACCAACGGCGTGGATGACTCTCGCAGACGTGAATGAAAAATGCCAGTATCAAACGGTTATATACGTATGATTTCACTGTGTGATCTTCTGGAAAAGGCAAAACTAGGGACGGAACAATGCACTGCCGCCAGGGTCAGGGATGCAAGGAAGGCAAGACCCGGGGGTTCCTCTGGAGGGACCCAGCATGCCAAGTCCTGACTGACATGCATCGTAAAACTCTGATGCGGCTTTACCCAGCAGGCCTCATGGGGGCCGCCCGCGGCACAGCAGGGCTGGCATCAGCCCGCACACTGCAGACAAGGGGGGAGCTGCTGCCCAGGCCCCTGCCAGGCACCACCCTGTGCAGCCAGGGTGTCCTCATCTGCAGCCTTTCTGAGGTGCCTCTGCCGGGACCTCAGGAGGCCTGAGGACAGTTCTCCCCATGGAGGTTCAGTGCCTAGGCCTTGTACCTCACTGTCCCCCTGAACCCAGTCTCCACAAGACTGCCCAAGCCTTCTGTTGCAGGGCTCCCCGGAAGTGAGCCGACCCCACGTCTGTGAGCTGTACCAGAATTCCGACTGTGAGACCAGGACAGGGGCCACCTGAGGTTCTGTCACGGTCACTTCCGCCACATGGTTGCGGTTTCCTTCCTAGAACTGGACCCAGGCAGCCTGTGTCCCCCGCGCCCAGGGCTGCAATGCTCTAACCAATGAGTCTGGGTCACACCCTCAGCAGACACCGAGGACTCCACACAGGAACCTTCACCAGAGGGCTGCTAGGTACGACCTTGCCCGCAAAGTCACTACATAAGTGGCCACCGACGCGTCTCCCTTCCGTGGGGTCATCAGGAGATGTTTGCCCCCGAGGGCCCTGCTCATGTCTCTGTCACGGCTTCCGGAAAAGCTCGGCAGAGCCTACAGCTCCACTCACACAAGGAAAGGCCTCACTGAACACACATGTGCTCCAACTTCTGTAGGACTTCACAGCCCACTAGTGCAGCTTTTGACCTCTTCTTTCCAAGTCTGTTTCCTCTGCTTGGGATTTAAATGCACTCAGGCCTTTCCTGTGGGTTTTGTAGCGATGCCTGCCAGCCTCATCACATCTACAGAGGAAACTTCTAGAGAATAAACTAACAACTCACCTGTGACGTGATCATTTTCTGCTGCTTTCGGGAAATCTGCTGTTCTGGGACTTCTCTGTCCCGATGCTGTGGTTGAGGTCTGTAAACTGGAAGAACGCAACCCTCGTCTTGAGGCCTCTCCCGTTTTATCTCGCGTGAGTCGTCCTGTTCCTGAGAGCCGTGGCCTGGAGACACAGCGGGAATCTCATTTTAGGGGGTGCGATGAATTGATGTGGGGACCTGAACCTCTGTGTTCTTTGCTGTACTCACAAGACGGGCTAACACTGGCTGCTAGCGTGTGACATCCTTGAGGGGTAGCAGCAAGAGGCCTCAGCAGACCTGCAGTGCCACTTTCTCAGCTCATATGGTGACAGAAGCTGCCTGCTCTCCCCCTCAGAAATCAGCAGGAACAGCCCGACCACAGGTTTCCGGGGGAAACTGAGGCACATCCAAATCCTGCTGAGTTGAGGAACCATGGAAATGGCCAGGGCTGCTCAGCTGCCTTTTGGGCAATTTCTCATCTCCCACCATCCCTCCATTCCCTGAACCATTCCACAGTTAGCTTCTTTCCAAGGGTTCTGATCCCTGACCTGAGGAGCCACTTGGAGGGGTGGCCAGAGGTTCTATAGGGTTCCCACTGTTGGCTTTGGGGCCCCTTCCTTCCAAGGCCTGCCCTCAGCCTTTTCCTAATGCAAAGTACCTGAGTTCCTAGGACAGTAGCTGACACCTGTAGGGGGATAAGAGTTCAGGGGCCTGTGAGGGCAAATATAAAGCGGATGCCAGGATAGCTCAGTGGTTGAGCACTTGCTTGCAATTGTGAGGTTCGGGGCCCCTGCCCAGCAAAACCCCATATGCTGAACGGTGGTGCAACGGGTGACTGCCAGGACGGCTCAGTGGCACAGGTTCTAACCTGCCATGAGGGAGGCCCCCAGTTCAGTTCCCACCCCGTGCGGCCCCACATCCTCCTGTGTGGGATGAGACCATGTCACAGCTAATGATGTACAACTACGGAGATGGCTCTGGGCCCTCCCCCCTTCTCCCTCTCTCTCACCTTCTCTCAAAATAATAAAATAAATCTTAAAAAAGAAATACCTAAATCTTCCTTATGCAACAAAGAGAGACTCCCTGCACCTATTGAAAAAGCATTTACTTCAGAAAACCTGTAATTGTATATCTTTTTTCTGCCCCTTTGAAATGTATGTAAATACTTTTTCTAAAGCCAAATAAGCCTTGTCCTGTTTCACAACCTGACAATGACTCTCTTAAGGACCTGGGAGCCATCTCTGTGAAATCGCCCACTGTGCAGGAGGGCAGGAGCCTAACCTGCCAGACTCTGGCAGTCGTAAAGATACAAAAGGCTGATTTTCCCTTTGGATAAAGGCGATTAGATAACACGGATGGCCACCCCCTTCACCCCCTTGCTAGGTGAATCTAGGATGAACTGTGTGTGACACATTACCACTCACCTTGAGAACACGTACGTGTATAAGGGGTTGTACCCACCGAGCTATAGAAAAGGGTGCGCTTTCTTCCTGCCATTGCAATCCCTTTAGCCCTTGGTCTGCGATACTCATGGCTTCTGGTTTAATTTTTATTCAGTAATAAAACTGTTGTTCTTTCTCTTCTGCTGTCCATGGAGAGGTTTTCTGGGTTTGCAAATTATGGTTTTAGTTATTTCCCCAACAGGCCAAATAACCAGATAACTGAGTATAACCACTAATTTTAAAACTTTTTAAAAGGTCACAAACTGCGTAACGTCTTAGGCAGAATGCTGAGACAGATGGACCGAGATTTAAGATAAGCATAATGAAGAAAAAACACTATGTCTTAATGCCTATAAACACTGAAACTTTAAATTCAGATGCTCATGGCCAAGGTCACTTACATTCAGCCAGATACAGGATCAGAGCCAAGGACGTAACGGGAATGGGCCGCACAGGGATATGTCCTTCGTAACAATACGCCTGCAAGCAAATGTCCCCAAAGCTCAGAACCCAGTGAACTTGGGAGACAGGCAGACAATTCCACCTTTCAAAGCCATCCTGCCAACCAAGCTGTGTCCTGCACTTGGGGTCCCCACCTTTGGTCTGGGAGTGGTGGCTGAGCACCCAAGTGCCCGGAGCTGTGGCTCTGGCTCCACAGGCTGACGGACTGGCTAGGAAGACGGAACACGCTGGACACGTCAGTGGGCACCTTGCAGAACATCAACTGAGCAAGGAGACACCGTCATGTCTGCCAACTGAGCAAGGAGACACCGTCATGTCCGCAGAAGATTCGGAGCAAGAGCTCTCTGGGGCACCTCTCGTGGGGGAGGGTCTCCTCAGTGTTCCCATGGATACAAAGATGGATGGAAGTGTCCACTCACCTGCCATAAATGAGGGGAGAGGATGACGCCTAACAAGAGGGGAGTCAGGACAGTGGCCCCGTGGAGGCAGTTACCACCGGCCCGGCTGGTGGAGGCCTGGAAGCTGATGTGAGAGGCCTGCTCTCACCCCCCGCCCCCTCCCAGGGACCCTGAACTGCTCAGTCAGCAAAGCAGAAAGGAAGCACCAAACACTGCTCAGCGCTGACCTGGCCATGTGGGCCGGGGGAAACTCAGGCCAAGGAGGGAGACAGTCCCGATGTCCACAAGGTACCCGGGGTCTTGCAGTCAGTGTGGAAAGACAGGCTGGCTTCTGAATTCTGACCTGAAACAATGTCAGAGGGCACAGCAAGGGCAGCCCGGGCAGGAAGAGTTCCTAGAAGAAGGTGGGTGTGTGGCCTTGTCCCAGGCCCCCGGTGGGGGCATGTGGGAGTCTCGTCCAGTGACACGGGGGAGGGGTTGTGTGTCTGGAGCGGTTTCCTGGAACACAAGGCAGGTTTCTTAAGCTTCCCTGGTCCTTCCCAGGAGCACAGGGCTCAGGTAAAGTCCAACACGGCCACCACTCAGTCCAGCAACTCTGAGCCCTCCACGTCCTCCACATGCCCCACAGCGGCCCTGCCGTTCACCCCCACTGGCCCCAATCACCAGCCCCAAGGCCCCCAAACCATCCATCAGCAAATGTAAGCATTCCTACAAACAAGCCCTCATCCTGTATGGTGATGCACTCACTCCCGCCCCAGAGGGCGGCCTCGAGGGGCCCCCTCGCCCCCACAACTGCCCAACCCCCCAGTCCAGGGGCTCCCTCGCCCCCACAACTGCCCAACCCCCTGGTCCAGGGGCTCCCTTGCCCCCACAACTGCCCAACCTCCGGTTCCAGGGGCTCCGTCGCCCCCACAACTGCCCAACCCCCCAGTCCAGGGGCTCCCTCGCCCCCACAACTGCCAACCCCCCAGTCCAGGGGCCCCCGCAGAGCCCCTCCCAATGGCTAACCCCAGAGGCCCCGACCACCCCATTAACTGCCTCCACTGGCTTCGAAGCCACTCGGCGCCTCCAAAGTCCCGTTACTGACTCCCGGACATTCCAATACCTTAGCCCTCAAGTGTCCCCACGTCAGTCAGCTCCACGGTCCCCTCCTCTCTCGCTCCCACGGCTGGACCCGCCATGGACCTGCAGATCTCCGTCCTGACACCCACTCGTGCAGAACCGCAGCTCCCGGACGGGACCCCCGCCCCCACTGGACCGGGCCGGGAGCCGGAGCTGCGGGGCCCGACTCTCGGGCCTTCCTGGCACAGGCTCCGGGCGCGGTTCGTGCGCGCGCCGGGATCACAGCGGGACTGGGGCGGTCGCGGAGGGCGCCCCCAGGCCCGCAGCCTCACGGTCCCTCCGCCAGTTCCACACACCCTTACCTCTTGGGGCGGCGGAACCAAGACTGACACAACCCGACGGCGGAAGAGTCTGGCCGAACTACGTTTCCCAGGGTTCCGCTCTCCCTAGAACTACACTTCCCAGAGGGCTCTGCGCGCCGACTCAGGGGATTGACTGGTTAGGTTTCAAGTCCCTATAGAGATGGTTGGAGCCCAAGCTCAGGTGTTTGTGAGCCAACGTGTGTGTGACCAGGAGGGAACTTCTGTATTGTTTCCATTTTTTATCATAGGTCAAAGTAATTTACAACATAAAAGTAACAGCGATATGTTACATCCACTCCAACAGTGCTAACAACAATATTAATGAAATGAGGAATTTAGGGAGAAATGAAAGGTAGTTATAGAAAGACAAGGAAATTAATAGCAGAAATTAACATATAAAAACTAAACTTGATAAATTCAGTTTTTAAAAAGAAAATATAAAATCATACTAGAAATTTTTATCAAATAATAGGGAGCATGCGGCAACATAGATGGAGCTTGAAGGCACTGTGCTAAGTGAAGAAAAAGTGTATGATCTCAATATATGCATTTTAATATTAATTCAGATCAAAGTAACTTTCTAATTTTCCTTCTGATTTCTTCAGTTAGGGTTTACTTCAAAGTGGTTTTTAATTTCCAAAGTTCGAGATTTATTACATTTTTTTCTGGGTTTGATATCTAGCTTAATTCCACTATTGTCAGAAAACATTGTATGATGTCAATCCTCCTAAATTTATTGAGAATTATTTTGGGGTGCACCATTGGACTTGTCCTGGAGAATGCTCCACGTGCACATAAAAATTATGCACACTCAGTGTTCGGGGAGATTCCATGCCATTTGCTTGGAGTGGACTCGTGTGATAACGCTGGGAACTGCAGCTTGTCGCCTCGCAGTGTCCCGCCCTCTCTGCTGTACCTTGTGGTCTAAACCCCATCTTGTTGCACATCAGGATCTGAGTACGCGTGTCCCCTCCACGGAGGCAGAGCTGCGGGAGCTGGGGTCCCGCAAGGCCCTGGAAGGACGCGCCCGCCTGCCGGCCGTTGGGCTTGGTCCGTCTGCAGCTGCACCTCCCCCGGGAAGCCGGACCAGTTAGTGAGGAGGACCCTCTCGCAGAGCATTCTGGGAGATGTAGTCTTCCCGGGCAGTGACGCGCTTCCGCTCGGTGCACGCCTGCGAGGCTGTCTGTGGCGGGTGGTCCGTGGACGCGCGCGGGCAGGGGGCGCCCCGAGTTCCCGAGGCCGGGGACCCAGCCCGGCGCATCCCCCGCAGGCCCGGGCTCTTGGTCCGCGGGGCGCTGCACGGCCGGTGGACGGCGTAGTGGACGGAGCCAGCCCGGCCTCGGTCCCGCCCGCGTCGGGGCCGCGCGGAACGGCGCCCACGGGAGTTTCTGCGCCCGGGCTCGGAGGCCGCGTCCCCGCGAGCGGCTCCGCCCGGGGCCCAGTGCTGTCTCCGCCGCCGGCGCGGGACGGCGCGGGATGGACCCCCGGCTCCGGGCCGCCGCGCGCTGGGTAGGTAGCGCCGCCGGGACTTCGCAGAGCGGACGCCGCGCGTCCCGTCACGGCCACGGCCGGGGGCTGCGCCCCGGGGCCGGCGGGGAGGCGAGCCCGGGGCGCGCTGGCCGGTGAGTGGGGAGCAGCCTCGGGGCGCGAGGCAGGAGGGGACGGAGGGTGGGAGCCGCCCCCGCTGTGCACGGAGGGGCCTCCCGGGAAGCCGCGTGGGGGCCCCGCCGCGGGTCCCGGTGCGCCGCCCGTAGCTCGGCGGGGACACGCAGGTTCGGGGCGCCTGTGGACGCGCTGCCTCGGGCCGTGACCCAATAGAGCCCCGAACAGCACCAGGCGGTGCCGCAGAGAGTTTCCTGCAAGTTTAAGGGACCTTAGTGTAACGGACCGTCCCACTTCCTCGCCATGTACGGGCAGGATTCGTGTTACGCGTGTTTTTCTCTATTTCTTTTTATTTATTTATTTATTTATTTTTGACAGAGACAGAGAGAGAACTGAGCTGGGGGCACTCCCCAGTTCAGCATATAGGTCCACACGGCCGGGCCCGGGATTCGATCCCTGGTCCAGGGGCTGCAAAGTGAGCGCTTAACCCACTGAGCCATCCCGGCTTCCCCATTCTCTCTGTATTTCAATCAGTTGAGTCAGTGGGATGAGATGGGATTAGGCTTCAGTTTGTGCCGTCTTGCCTGGTTTTTTCCCCCGTGGGGTTATGCAAGTTTTTCCGATGCGCTGGTGCAGATGTCCCGGCCTTTCCTGGCCCCGCGTCAGATTAGATGTCGTGGGCATTTTCTGTTTCTTGGATGTGGGTAGAGCTCACGGTAAGTGTGGAGCGCAGACCGTGGAGGACATTGCTCCTTCTGTTATTTTATGATCACTGACTAGTCTAGTCTAGTCTGGGTTGCCTAATTCTTTCTGGGCCAATTTTGGTTACTTGTATGTCCCACGTCTCCCAGGTTTCCAAATTCTCTAGAACAAATTTGTAGATACAGTCAGTTCACTTTAGAAACGTGACAGTTTTCACCATGATTGATACCTTAGGGGAAAGACGTGAGCTTTCTGTCTGATTTCAGATGAGCCTCTTTCCACCACTTTATATTAATAATAAGCTGCAGCCCCTCCCTGACACCCAAACATCAGATCTTTTTCAAGGTAAAGTGCCATATTTATTGCAGCATTTATGTATTTCTTAACCATTAAATATGTGTAAAGCTGCTACTGTTTTTCTAGGTTCCTGATGTTCTTCAGTACATCGTTGATAAAGGTTTTGTGTTCCAACCCCATTCTTCCCATAAGCCCTATGGTTGTACTGTGTGACTGCGTAGCAGTGATTTTGGTAACAAAAATGTCTTGTTACAGCAGAAGCGCCTGTGTATAAGAATGTCATAGAAATTTTAATGTAGACCCTGTCTTGGTCTTAGTAGTTATGGCCAATTAAATAATTCTTGGCCAATTAAAACATTTTTGATAGTTTCTTTGTATTTTGTTTTTTGTTATCAAGCTTAAAAAATAGTAAGACACTTACAATAAAACAGCCTCCTGGTTTGCCCCCACACTCTGCTTTGTGCCTGTCTTTTTGCACCAGGTCCCCAGCGCCGGCCACTGTGGTCTGCATTCACTGCTGTGACATCTGCCTCGAGCTTTGGCATGCTCACAGTGAGGGGTGCCTCGCTTCCTGGTTCTCCTCCCTCCGTTATGAGGTAGCCGGCTTGATGCACAGCCTCGGTGGACTTCACTAGAATATTGACAGATCACAGCTTCATGTTTCTACCTCAGACACGCCCTGTCCACTTTCCCTGGCCGGCCCTGGCCGCTGTCTCAGCGACAGCCCAACATGTTCTGGCCGCAGTCTGTCTGGCTTGGCTGTGAGTTACTATGCTTTCAGGCACTGTAAAGTCCAGCCCTCACTGGAATCCCAGCCCCAGTTCTCACTGGATGTCCTTGTTGCCCCCTGTTGGGACCCCTCCTAGGTCAGGATGGGGGATCAGTGGTTAGAGGGCAGAAGCTCCATTGTCTGGCAGTCGTACCCAGTACCACACAGGCTGCTTGGAACCTGTATCAGGGTCCTACCTGTGTTTCCAGGATGTGCGACTCTCACTCACCTCTGCAGGCTGCCCAGAAGTGCACTCCCTGCAGGGGATCTGGGGAGCTGTCCTAGGGGATCAAGTCCAGGAACCTGCTGGGCATCACTTCTCACTTGCCCATGCAGAGCGCCCCAGCAGTTTCCATCTTCAGAATTTCCCGGATGGAAGCCGGTATCAGATTCCTTGCTTACTGAAATCCCTGCTGACTGGGGGCTTGGTGGACATCTAGGCTGTGTATGAGACACTGCCTCCTCCACCCCTTTGTCCCCACGGGTGCTCTCCTTCACGGGGCACGTCTCCCTCAGGGACCTGCTTCGCTGACCCGCTTTTCTCTGGCAGCTTCTTCGCTGTCTTTAGCCCCTTGTGCCCTGCGTTTCTCGTCCCTCATGCTTCCGAACTCCTTGAAGGGCAGCGTCTTCAGTTTGCTTGGCCAGGATCCATGCTGTCCTCAGCATCTTCTTTCTCTGTGTGCCACCATTCTCATCAGCCCCTACTCATGACCCCACTGCTCTCACTTCGGCCCCCGTGACCTTCATCTTCCCCCAGAACCAGGACCGCTGCCTTCTCCACGGCACTCAGAACGAACTTGGTCCTGAGGCAGAGTGTGCTGTTCTTATTCAAGGCCTCTGCTGCTTTCTCCTCATTTGAAATAAAATCTCAGGTCCTTATCATGTCTTCTGAGCTCTGGTTGACCCCAATTACAGCCCCTTATTTTCCTGAAAGAAGAAGGGGAATTCACCTACTTGGTACATTTTTTAAAATATAGTGCCAGGCTCTCACTGCCCCTGAGACTCAAGGTGGGCCGGCAAGACAACAGACCTTCTGGAGGGTCAGACCTTTCCTGTGTCTGACACCTTCATTAGGGTTGTTCTCTCCAAAATCTCTGTGCAGAACATTCCCGGGCTACGTTTTTATCAAAGACCCGAAGCACCATCTCTCATTTGTGCAGAGACGTGTTTGTTTCCTGCTAGGAGACAGAAAACTTCTCGAGGCAGAAGTGGGTTTTGCTTTTCTTGAAATCTTCAGGACCTGGAAGAGGATCTGGCACATAGAAGCTTGATGGCGTTTTGTTTTGTTTTGTTTTTCTTTGGTTTTTATAATTCTCTCCCCAATGCCGACCTGGGGAAGCACAGTTCTCCTTTCCTAGTCCCTCTGCATCTTTTCCATGTCACTGATGTAATTGCATCCAATTGAATGGGCTGTGTATTCTTACAGGGATTATTGTCATTCAAGGACATATCAATGGAGTTTACCTGGGAGGAGTGGCAGTTACTGAATTCTACACAGAAGTACCTGTACAGGGACGTGACACTGGAAAACTACAGCAACCTGGTGTCTGTGGGTAAGTACAACTTCTCTGTTGAGCTCAGGCTATGAATCATCAACTACCACCCTTTTGTTTATCTACCCTGCGGCCTCTGAAGGACTTAAGGATTATGGACTTGAGCGTTAGAGGCCCAGTGTTCTTCATCCCTTTTGGCCGCCACCTCCTGACAGTAGTTTTTCCCCAAGTGCAAGTGAGCCGTTTCATTTGGTAGCTCCTGCTCCCCTTGTCCCTAGCAGTTCAGCCCACGTCCTTTGTGATTTTTCTTTAACAGGGTATCATGGTACCAAACCTGATTTAATCTTCAAGTTGGAGCAAGGAGAAGAGCCATGGATAATAAATGCCCAAATTTCTCAGCAGAGCTATGCAGGTGGGTGAGTGGGACCCGGAGGATGGGGGGGGGGGTGCACCCCAGTGGCACCCCGGCAGTGCTGTGTGGAGAGACCTTTGTTGGACGTTCTGGAACCATTGGGGTGGTAAGGAAATGGCCATCAGTCTTCAAGTTTGAGGTTCCCTTCCCTGGCTCTGAGAGGTCTCCATGCCCTCCTCTGTGCACTCTACTCGGTGCTGTTTACTGGGTTCATTTCCTGCCTTCCAGCATCTTCTTTCCTTGTCTTCCTTCCTGGGGTCGTGGACCACATCAGGCACCCAGGCCTTGAGTGGATTTCCCCTTCCTCTCACTGATCCTTTACATCTGCTTTCTCTTTTCCTCCCACAGTTAAATCCCGTCTACTTTACCCACGGTCTTCTATTTCCTTCTCTTGCCTTGAGTGTCATGGGAGATTTTATTGCTTCCTTCTCTCTTCTCACACTGATCACTTTGAGATTATAACTACTATGTTCTTGGGCACTTTTCTTAAAAAGGAGTTCCAAAACCTAGCCTGGTCTCCTCTGTATTATTCCTCTCAAGTCGTTTCTACGTACACCTGTACGACCCTATTTTCTGTCCCAGCAGCGTATCGATGTACAGCGTACGTGGACTTGCATCATGCGTCATAGGTGTCTTCTCTATTGTCAGCTCGCGGTTTTTCCTTACACTTCATTCAGTTCTATGCTGGGAATGTGTGTATGATGCTGCCATCTTCATATGCTCATCATAAACTGGGTGGAAATATTTTTTTTTGTCTTGTGATCAAGTTTGAATATTAGTTCTTTCAGACCCTTCAGACATGGCGGGTGCGTCATCAGGTTCCTGTGTGGCAGATAAAGACCTTGAGCATCTTCTGGACAAAAGTGACAGTGAAAAGGCATCTCTTTCATCCCAGAGTGATTCAAGTGTTTTTGGTGTTGAGGCTTATGCGCAGGGCAAGGTTCTTGTAAGTGATACTGAAGATGAATCCGAGGAGCGCGAATCTTCACCAGCATCATTTGCCTGGAAACGAGTTGTTGAGACTTATCGTCCGTCTAGAATTTTGTTTGTTGGACAACTGGGCTCCCAAATACTGGCAGATACAATTTTGGACAGTTTTATACATATATTTGATTCAGAAGTTATAGATTTGATGTGCACTGAAACAAACATAAACGCGCAGCAATTTATTTCAAAGTGCACTCCTACCCCCACATTCCCGTATAAACAATTGGCCAGATGTCACACGTGAGGAAATGTATATATATTTTTTTTTTTATCTTTTTTACATTTATAGAGAGAAATTATCTTTTTGTCTTCAGTGCATATTTATTTCTATTTTACTTTTTGACAGATAGAGAGAGAGACAGAGACAGAGACAGTTAGAGAACCGAACTGTGGGAACTCCCCAGTTCAGCACGTGGGTCCTGCCTGGGCCGGAGCCGGGATTCGATCCTCGGTCCTCATGGCCTCAAAGCGA